>CAUYQU010025782.1:0-148644 GCA_963574635.1 Cheracebus regulus
TCCTTTTCTCTCTTTTTCTAAAATCTCTTCCTCTTTCTTTCTCTTTCATTTTTTTCTTTCTTTTGCAGTTTCTTTCTTTCTCCTTTTCTCTCTTTTTCTAAAATCTCTTCCTCTTCCTTTCTCTTTCATAAAAAAAAAAAAAGCAAAAAAAAAAAACAAAAAAAAAAATAAAAAATAAAAAATAAAAAAAAAAAAAGTAGTGTGTAATCTGAACACCTGCCTTCTGAACAGTTGAGTGCTCAACTGCTCCTTCTTTCCTTCCACACTGCCAGAGAGAGTAGAGTACATTCTAAATATGTTGGGTGAGTGACATAGTTTGGATGTCCCCACCGAATCTCATGTTGAAATATAATCCCCAGTATTGGAAGTGGGCCTGGTGGGAAGTGTATTGGTCATGAGAGAGGATCCCTCCTGACTTGGTGCTGTCCTCGTGATGATGAGTGAATTTCTCACAAGATCTGGTTGTTTCCAAGTGTGTGACACCTTCCCATCTCTCTTGCTCCCAAGTTTTAGTATCTCACTATGTGAGATACCTATTCCCTTTTTGCCTTCCACAATGATTGGAAGCTTCCTGAGACCTCACCAGAAGCAGAGAAGATACTAGCACTAAACTTCCTGTAAAGCCTGCCAAACTATAAGCCAATCAAACCTCTTTTCTTTATGAATTACTCAGCCTGAGGTATTTCTTTATAGCAATATGATAACCTAAAATAGTGGAATTGCTTGAGTGAAAGATGCATTCCCTTCGAAAATAAGGAAGAAAGCAAACAAGAAGGAAAAAGGAAGGTGACAAGCATTACAATCAGCAGAGCAGGGCACAGAGCTCAAAAGGGGAGCAGGGCCTTACAGGAGTTAGTGGACAACTGAGATTAATTCTCTAGCTGAAATGAGAAAACAGGTTGAGTACGTGTTTCACCATGTGTGGCTGTGCACAGCAGGGACATTCCAGGACAAGGCCAGGGAGGCTTACCATCTCTCAGGGACTGTGATTGAGCAAGATCAATTCAACACATTGGAATTTATTTGTGTAGTATGTGGGATTGGTCTCCCAGAAGAAAATATAGACTCTTTTCTTTCATTCAATTCCCTTTTTGAGTATTTGGAGGAAAGTATTTCTAAGCATTTCTCTTGATTGTTTGCCTATTTGTGTGCTCCTCTTGGGGAGAAAGACCAGATAAAATCTATATATAAATGTTCTCACATATTTTGTTTTATAAACCTCTTCCTATAACCTCAGGTTAAAATTTCTTCATAGGAGAGGAATATGGTGTGTTAATAGTCTAATAAATTGCATACTTTCAAATAAGCTCAATGTCTGTGCCAAATGATGTGATATTTTCATTGTATTGATGTTGTGGCTCTTAAGCAGGGTTTAGTCTGCACATGTGACCTCCAAATGATAAGCTGAGATGAAGACACAAGCATTCACTGAGGTATAGTAGAATCAAAGAAGGGAATGGGATTGGAGGATGAGTATATGAGAAAGTCAGAGAAGATCAGGGAGAATCTTGGAAGGAAGGCATTTACTAGTGCCAGTTTGTCATCTATTCAACACAGCCACAGCAACAGTCTAGTTATACAGCAAGATGTGTATTTAGAGAAAGCTGAGACCAAAAAAAATGCATCAAAATTAATTATTTCCAACTCAACCTCTGAAGCCTGAATCAAGTGGGATCTTTTGAACTATGTGCAAATTGCTATATTGCAATTTATTTGGCCTGCAATTGGAAAAGATCAAAGTCTTTATTCCCACTCTGCTTTTCCCTAGGCCACCGGTCCTTGAGTTGACTTATAATAGTGAAGAAGTGCATCTGGCAACTGGAAAAAGGCTTCAGCTCTAATAAGTATACCAGTTCTTTGAAAAAGAGAAGCGAACATCAGGATTGTGTGGAGTGTGTCATACAGATGCAAAATATTTCAAACTTTTCTAGTCATGCCAGAAGTGCTATTATCCCAAAAACCTGACCTTGGACAACATCTGTGTTTGTCTCCATCATTGATGGAGGAAAGCAGATAGGAACTCTGAGATCATTGAGAGGTCAGCATGTGAGAACTTGGCATAACCCTAGGGGCACACCTGTTTCTCTTGCTTTTCTGAGCTTTAGTTTAGAGCACTTTTAATTTGTTTCTTACAGAGATCTTTTCCCTTAGACTTCCTTGTTTTTTCACATCTTCAACATAAGTGGTTTTAAACATGGTGGACTATGAGGTTACTTTCCAGCTCTTTGATACTACAGATGCAAAATAATTTAATGTGGAATAACTTGTTGTATCCCTAGAAGGGGTACGCAGAATGGAAGATAGAACTTTTCTCCCCAAAATAGAATTTGATAAATTGCTGAACCAAAGAAACAAAATGACAGTCACACTCACATAGCACTGGGAGCATGAAATTTGAATCAAGGTTTTCTTTTTAATTTTTCATCTGCAAAAGATTAATCTGCTACTGCAGATAGGTATTGATTGTGAGGTCGGCCAGGATTATAATTCCCTAGACTATATTCTTACTTGCCTGCCTTACAGAGACAGAAAAAAAAATCCTGAGTGAATATCAGTGAATTATGATAATATATGAGATGTTATCTTTTTATCTATATTCAATACTTGAGTGACCCAAAATCTATGTTTATTACTTCCCAGAGGAGCAGAGCATTCATATTCGTGTGTACAATACACATCGTCTCAGGCTATTTGATCATCACCTCTGCAACTGGCCTTACTTTGCCAAAGTCCAAGAATGTGGCCAGCAATGAAGGTCTTTATCTATTAGGACTGTGCCTTGCCTGGTCTGTGAGCAGTTCAAAACGATCCTTGTAGTATCTTAATGTAAGATTTGGCATTAGTCTGCCTGTCTCCGACCATTTTTGCCTATGGTAAAACATTAGGTGTGCGTATGCCTCAGAACAACATTCTTCCCCTGTAAATTCTAGATCTGTCATTGATTACAGGATTAGTTCTCCCCCTTGGATCTAAAATTGAACTCTAATTGCCCACTGGCAGAGAAGTTTTGTCCTGCATGTCCGTCTACATGACTGGGGTTTTAATATATTGCAGCGCTGTGCCTAAGATCCCTGCTTAGGGGCTGGATATCCCAGGACTGGCAGCTCTAGTGGGCTGGGTATATTTCTGTTAACTTAAACTGACCTCATGTTGTACGACCTATGGGAAATTATCTACTAAACTATAACAAATAGTTTCACCCTGACACTCCTATTGCTATAGCCTTTGTTCAGCAGAGCACACCCATCAAATACAACCAGTCTCAACCAATCAATTACATGCTATTGGTTACTGCTATCCATTCAGTTGGCCCTGTCTTTGAGAGTAAGCCTCATGACTAAGCAGTGGTCTTTGGAATGCCCCATTATATCCTAGAAAATGAACATCAGCTTGTAAACACCTTATTCCAGGCTCTACTTCTCATAAACCTTAAGTCTATATATATTACAACTTCAAGGTTTTTGCATGTGGGAGTATATTAATCCTTTATCTTCATTTATCTTTTTTGGAATGTGTTTCTTTAACAAGATTGTGCATAATCACATAAAAGTCTCCCTTGCTATATGTCACTGTAATTTTGGAAATCCTCAATATAATGATGGCTTCAGTGACACCAGTCCTTAAAGAATATGGAATTTCTCTGGAAACGACTCACCAAACTATAAATTTACTCTTTCCTATCTGGACATCAGGTATTTCTATTACATTGCTTCTTCTGCAGCTAAGCCTGGAATTCTCAGCCTTTGAGCTTGGAAGGTCTTATTGATGCTAGGGATGCATTTGAGCATTATTGCTAAGAGATAAGGAGGTGCCAGTGAAGTGTCCTTCCCAAGTATCAGGATCAGAGGAAGGAGATGAAGCTGATTTCTGAAACTTCTTACATTCATTAGCTACAAGACCTTAGGTTCATGATATCATTTCATTGGTCTGATTTTGCTCAGATGTAACTTAAA
Organism: Cheracebus regulus; assembly: GCA_963574635.1. NCBI lineage: Eukaryota > Metazoa > Chordata > Mammalia > Primates > Pitheciidae > Cheracebus > Cheracebus regulus. The sequence goes on from CAUYQU010025782.1 coordinate 3,954, forward strand.
AATAAAATACATTTTGCACATAGCTACTTTTAAGATCAAATGAGGAAATATATATGGACACACTGAATATTCTAAAATTCAGCTCCCAAATGAATAACATTAAAGAGTTATCTCATGTTAATTTGCATTAAGATGTCTGCTTCGGCCACGAAATTGTGAGCTTCTTAAGTACAGAGATAATGTCTTATTCATCAACACATCTCCAACACTTAAACAGTACCAAACTGTTAATATTAATTTATGTATGTATTTATTAATTCTCATTTACCATATATTTACTATGTTTCATCCACTTTGATCATCCACTCAATGCTTATTAGATATATAGATGTAATTGAAAATATTTTCTGAGACCGTTGAAGGAAAAAGGTGAGAAAAGAAGTTTCGGATTTGTGAGCAGTGCATCTTAATTCTGTACTTTTATTTTTGTCTGATCTTTCTATTTTCTGACACTGGAATTCATTCTCCTCAATCACACACAGCTGGGGATACTTAGTAAATAAGTAGCTCTAACTACATCATTTGGTGCTAGCATCAAGATCCAGATCTGATATCCCTGCTATTCACCCAACAGAAACTAGGTGCCCTAGTTCTGATAACTAAGCCTCTCTCTTATTCTCTCTCTTCCTTTCTTTGTTTTTTGGTCTCACATGCCCCCTAGGATCTTGGATATGTTATTGTTTTGCTGCCTTGGGTTTTATTCTCAATTATATCTCTAATAGCTTACCATTATGCCTACAAATGAATGAAGTCGGTTTTGCTATTTCATGTTCCACCTGAGATGTCATCACCTTAAACCTACAGTTTAAATGTGCTCCTTTGTGATAATAATAAAGTGGAAAAAACAAGTGTCGTTGTGTGTTTTCATTTAATTTTTATTATTCTAACTGACATGTACCATTCCTATGTGTACCAGCCACTATACTAATATGAGCACTATTTCATTTAATCATCCAATAATGCTGAGATAACTAAGGACTATCGTCACCATCATCATCTCATCCTCACCTTTTTAGGTAAGTAATTCAGAAAATTTAAATATTCCTATTGTTCCAAGACATTCTAGTGATAAAGATACACTTGAAGTCAGACCTGATGAAATGCAAAACCCCTTCTTTTGACCATTACACATTTTATTTTTAAATTGTTCATAATCTCTGTCTCTGAAGCTCTATCATCCTATCGCTTGAATGAGACCTCACTTTCCCTCTAAACAGGACTCAATCGTTCACCAAGTAAAGAAACAAAGCCATCTTTATGTATCAAGTTGTCGGTCCTGTCAGTTTGCCTACAATTACTTCCTTCTTGTGTTCACAATTGGTTGTGTCTTGTACTACTAGAAGATACGGGCGCCATCAATCAAATTCTGAGACAGTTCTTTTAGTGAGTCATTATGTAAAGAAGAAAAAGAAGGGAACATCCATTTTCCCTGCATTTTCTGGATAAATTACTAATAATTCTATCAAAATTGCAGTCTCAGAGCTGAGTTGTAACTGGAAAAAAAAGAAGTTTTAATCAAAAAGAAAGGCTGAGTTACTTGATCGAAATCCACGTCATTCTATTTTAGGTCAGAGTTTAGTAAATTTCATCAGCTTTTTCAACCTAAAACTGTTCTCGTCTTCAGTATCATTTTTTTTTAGAAGATCCAGACTTTCTGGATGCCAACAAAGAGAGGGGTGAAAATAATAAGCATGGAGAGTTATACGGGGAGGAAAGAAGAACTTGCATCAATCAGATGGAGCACTTGGCCAACAAAACCTTTGTATCAGCAAATGAAAATCTTATTCAGGATCCAATAGATGGAACTCATAAATGTTTATTCCACAAAGAAGAAAACAAATTTGATTTGAATTGAGAAGAATGTTTTTTTGCCAAGCCCAGCAGTCTCTAGACATTCACAGATAAATTCATAGTTAGCAAGTTTGGATTTTCATAAATTCCCCATGAAATTTATAAATCATTTTAATATAATGATATCACCGCTTACATCTTTATTCACCAAACTCTTCAACAAGAAGATCTGCTTTCCATTGCAAGTTACATATCTGCTTAGTGAAGTGTCTTTAGGTAAAGCACAACTTTTCTGGACCTCTGCTGTAAAATTGGTTCATATTTTATGTATAGCTATATGGAAACCTTTTAAGGTACTTTAGAGAAGGGATTGACAAACTTTTTCTATAAAGGGCCATATAGCAAATATTTTAAGCTTTAAAAGACATGCAGTCTCTAGCACAACCACTTAACTCATTACAACATGGAAACAGCCACATATAATATGTAGATAAGTGTGGCTATGCTCCAATCGCTTTTTAAAAGGAAACTAAAATGTGAATTTTATGTATTATCACTTATCACAAATCATGCTCTTCTTCTGATTTTTAAAAACATTTCAAAATATAATGGCCATTCTTATTTTGTGAGAACTATGCAAAAAAATGTGGTAGGCCGTATTTATCCAGTGGGCCATAGTTTACTTACTGCTGCTGTATAGGGTTATCTTTGTAATTGTACATGAAACTTAGGGGTATGTTAAAAAAGAGGAAATTTCAAATGAGAAATTAAAATTAAGATGACATTTTTATGATCCACAGTAAAAAAATATGTCTAGTCTGGTTTGTGGCTAAGCAAATTTTTAAAAATTAATAGGCAGACAAATATTCTGAGAAGTGTCACTTTAAAAATACATAATACACTATCTAGCCACAAAAAAAAATATTCTATTTTTATCAGGCAAAATGTTGAGGATAAGATCTTTAATCACCTATTTAGCTAGAAATACGATTTTCTTCCCTTATATGACAAAGAATAGTCATAGATCATAATGGAGAATGCCTCCGGAAGTAGTCATTGTGTTTTTATTTTAATCTTTTTGATGATTCTCTTCTGGCATAAAATGTGTTGAAAATATGTAATTCAAGAGTAAATGTGAAATTAATTAATGAACCTCTATAAAAATAAAAGTAATATTTATGTATTTTTTCTAGTACGAAAGTTACTCAGTTGAATTCAAAGAAGAACTTTCTGTTTTTAGCTGTTAGAAATAATATATTCTAAATTTGGCAATCAGGAAAAAATGTGAATCTTAGATTATTCAAATTTAATCAAATTTGCTGACTGCCATCGATCAGCCAGGTGGTATGCTAAAGTCTTATACCCAAAATTCTATTTACTCTTTATAATGTCTTTTGTTGTAGATTCTAATGTTTCAATTTTATAGATAAACATTAAGTCCAGAAAGTTTTACTAACTTGTGATTGCTACCTTAATTTCACATTTTTCTGCCCACAACCTAGAGAGCTTACACACAAAGGTGACTTCCTTAAAGGTGGTAAGAGAAAAAGGAAATGAGGGAAGCACAATTTGTGGGTGCCCACTGCAAGCGAGGTATTATAGGAGCATAGTCATTCATCAGTTTACTCCTTCACTCGCAGAGAGTCTTCGCTGTGGTAGTGCACATCAAATTTGGTTTGACCCTCACAAGGTAAGCGTATGTTATCCTGATCCTTCAACAGCCTTGCAAACTAGGGGTTATTACCTCTGTTTAACAAATGAGAAAACTAAGATATGGATTCTGGATCTCAAGGTCACAGTGCTAGTCAGTGTTGGTTTCAAGATTTGAACCTTCGTTTGTCTGACTTAAGAGACTGTTATTTCACACCACACTGCCTCTAATGCCAGAGAAATAACAGACTCCTTTCATCAAATGTCTTCAGCTGCTTCTCCACACTTTTAGCTATCTGTTTATTTTTACTCTGACAATGAAAAGAAGGGAGGAAAATTCCACCGTGCCTAGAAGGCACCTAGTTTTCTGATAATTTTGCAAATAGTTTTCTTTGTTTCAAAAGTGTGTCTATAATGGAGAGGCTATGGATGCTTGACATGAATTGGAAGTAGGTTTTTATTTGTTTGAAATTATTACACCAGCCTTCCTTGACACTTGCTGTTAATTATTCACTGGGAAATAGAGAAATATGTCAACACAACATTTGTCACTGGTTATTTAGAGGCTGAGGTTGACAGATCTTGGCAGAATCTTTGAAAGATGTATCTGACGTGGTTGCTTTTAGTTTCCTTATTTATTTTACATTCTCAAGACAGTAAAACAAAATAAAATCTTCCACTAGTGTGATAGCTACTCACAACAAAGACACATATTTAGGACAAGGTTAGCAGTCTTGCAACGCTGATTGGAAAAGCAGGTGGTCATCAATGGGGAGTGAAATTGGTACATTTCAGGCCTGATGGAAATTTTAAGAGGAGCAAATTAGACAATAAATGTAATCATTACATATTTCTTTACCATTCCCTACAAAAAAAAGTGGCCATGAGGAAATTCCACCCTATATCGATTTGTCCTGTAAGTGATGGATTAAATCACAAAATGTAAAGCAAAGCTCTAAAAATACAAATGTGCCATTCTAAGCTCTGTTCTGTCACAACTTCAGTCTTACCAAGCTTGGCCTTTCCCTCTCTCATTACATTTCTTGTGTCCTGCCTGTCTCTATTCAAGCTACGCTACTCCAAAGCAGCTGCTAAAATCACACTGCTTTTAGTTCCAGCTTTGAATGCAAGTACTCATCCTACTCTTACTGACTGAGTGAAATTGGTCTGCTTACATAACCTCCCAGATTAATTTTCTTTCTTACTTTTTTGTTCTAAAACGGGTGTTTAAATAGCTTATTCCTCCTCTCACAATGACCTAACCTGTTTTAAAAAAATCAAAGTCCTAATCACTGTACCTAAATACTTACATAATCTTTTTTTTTTTTCTAATTTGTCCTCAGTCTATCACCCCCTCTTTCTGTTTTTTTTCCTGCTCTACGGATACTGGCCTTCATGCTATTTCTGGAAAACACGAAGCACACTCTGTTTCAGGATCCTTGCTCTGCTTCTCTATTGCCTGGAGCTCTCTTTCCTCCCACATTCTCATAGTGTCCTCCACTAACTCTATGAGGGGTCTGTTCAAATGTTGCCATGTTAGCGAGGCCAACCCATCCATCCCACCCAAACTGTTCCACTTCCCCACCTGGCAGTTGTTAGAATCCTTAGCTCCTGACAATAGAAGTCCATGACTGCAGGGACCATTGGGAAAGCAGTTGCACTAGGGAGCAGGGGTTTGTAGTGGGAACAGTCCAAAAATGAGTGCAAGGTGAGGATGAAATGGAAGAAGGAGGCTGGATAAATTTACACAGTCCTCATTTGCTAGGAGGGCAATGAGAATTTACTGAAGAGCATTTAGGCAGATGAATGGCATAATATGATTCACACATTAAACAGATTGTGCTGGTGCAGGTGGAAAATGGATCAGAATGTATGACATGCAAGGAAATTACTTAGGAAATTCTGGAAGGTTGAGTTTTAAGCATGTCTAAGCCCACCAGATTCTATTCATACCTCAAGTCCAGGTGGTGACATGTTGAAACATTTCAATTTAAACAAATAGAGGTACGGAAGGATGGCAATAGGATACTTTGTCTTTGGGAAGTGGCAGCTAGAATGAGCTAGGAAAAAGCAATAGAAGTTGAGAGGACTACAACTTCCCCTAAGCTTAATTTTAACTAATTCATATTAGATACCTTATTGAGGGAACAAGGGAACTCCAGCAGAAACACAGTCCAAGTAGCCTATAATCCCAGCACTTTGGCCAAGGTGGGTGGATCACGAGGTCAAGATATCGAGACCATCCTAGTGAACATGGTGAAACCCCATCTCTACTAAAAATACAAAAATTAGCTGGGCATGGTGGCGCACGCCTTTAGTCCCAGCTACTCAGGAGGCTGAGGCAGGAGAATTGCTTGAACGCAGGAGGCGGAGGTTGCGGTGAGCCAAGATCGTGCCATTGCTCTCCAGCCTGAGTAATAAGAGGGAAACTCTGTGTTAAAAAAAAAAAAGAAGAAGAAGAAGAAGAAGAAGAAGAAGAAGAAAGAAAGAAAGAAAGAAAAGAAAAAGACAGTCCAAGTGGATAATGGCAAAATCTGACCCGATGGTCAGGACTTGATAAGTTTAAACAGTTATTTAGCCAAAAATGAAAGCAGACAGAAGCACTAATCCAATGAAAGCAGACAGATTTGTTTTCAGGGTTTCCATTTGTAATCGAGAGTAATATAGGTCATCCAGGGAAAGTTAATTCTGCCTTGGAGTGACCATGAGTCTCGGCATGAGAAATAAAGTCACAAATGTAGCAAGAGTTTGTTACTGCAAGAAGAGTAGCAGTCAAGGAGAAAAATCAGAGATTCAAGTAGAAGGATTAAGATTTCTGGATTCTATTTGTTCTTCTGGACACTGAACACAGGGTGTAGGGCAAGAAAGAGATAATATTTAAGTGCCTTGTATTTTAACATTGTGTCATGTATTTGGGCCAAAGGGGAAAATGTGTCCCAATGAACTGTGCTTGTCTGAGCTTGTCAAAAATCAAAAGAAGAACATGATGACATGTGAGGTCAGGATGGTTCCTTGGAATAGTTTCAGCTTTTCTTTATAGAAAAAGCCTCCTGTGACCAGAAGCCTGATGTCTGTGCCCCAGGTCTGCTACAGTTTATGTTTATGCCTTCCTGTGTCTGGAAAGCTACCATCTGGAAGAGGCAATAGGTTATTTCAGTAAGAACACAGGGAGCAAAGAGAGGTATGGTGAGTGAACATTTGAGAAGAGAAGAGTTGTACTTACCACAAGGCATGTCCTTCCAAATAAGAGCTAATTATGAAAAATGTTAGCTTTTCTTCTGTTTCTGAAAGTTTCATATAACTGAGTGACTTTGCAGATAATGTTATAGATGATATTACAATATCAGGTTGATGGGCTGGAATTCACTATATTTAAGAGAATCTTAAGGCTCTAGTTTTGTGTATTTTCTCAATTATTTATTTGCATGTTCAACCAATATTTAATAAAGACCCTCACTTAATCAGATTTGGATGCTGTAATAAAATATTATAGGCTAGGTGACTTAAATAATAGAAATGCATTTCTCTCAGTTCTGGAGTCTGGGAAGTCGAAGATCAATGTGTAGGCAGATTTGGTGTCTGCTGAAAGCCGTCTTCCTGGCTTATAGATAGCAGTCTCCCTAATGTGTGTTCACATGGCCTTTTTTTGGCTTAATATTACAGAAAGAGAGAGGACATCTTTCTTTTTTTGTAAGGACATTATTTCTATCATTTAAGCCACGCCATCATGACATAATCTAACCAAAATTATCCCCCAAAAGCCTCAACTCCAAATAGTATCACACTGGAAATAGACTTCAACATATAAATTTTGGGGACAAGAGCATTTAGTTTATGGTAGGCCCATGTCAAGTTTAAATTTTTGCAAAACTTTAAAGATATAAAGAATTAAGCTTCACTCCTTCTCTCTGGCCAACACCCTTGAGCTTGTTGAGCTTGGGATGTCTGTAAAGAAACCCCATATTACATAAGCATTCAGATACTTGATTCTAAGGTTTGGAAAAATGGAATAGGGAGAGTTGTGAGTTGTCAGTACATAAATTCCCAATATGCCATGAAAACATACGATATCACCTAAGGGTCGAGTGGGGAGAGAAAAAAAGATAAAAAGGAAGTACAATAACTGAACTTCAGAAAATGCAAAATTGGAACAGTGATGTGATGTAAGTTGAACTATTGAGAGAAATCCTGTAGCAGAAAGGAAGAGACAATGGAGCAAGAAATGATCAGAGGGGTTGAGAGAAAGCAAAACTAGAAAATAAGTGAAGAACATTTTCAAACAGAAGCAGGCAAAGAGCTTTCTTGACAGGGATTCTGACAGTTTGAGTGAAATGAGAACCAACTATTGACCGCTGAATTTGGAAACATTCAGATTAACTATGACCTTGACTGCCTCTGCTTCTGTGGAACGGTAAGGACAAATGCCTGAGTGCTTAACTGGCTTGGGTTTCAGGGAAATAGAAGTAATGAGGAAAAAGGAATACGAACTACTATGTGAGGAATTTTGTGGTAAGAGCAAGTGGAGAAGTTAGGCATCAGCTGGAATGATGTGCGAAAATAACACGGATATTGTGAAATGGTCAATATTTAGGATGTTCGTATGGATACAGAAAAGTTCTATTACAAGAAAACAGCGGGCAAGAAAAAGATCAGTAAATTGCAGAAGTAGCGTCCTTAAGTACGTGTGATGTAATGGGATCCGTTACACAAGCAGAACCTTCGAGTTAAATGGAAGCACAGGCATTTCATTCCTTACAATGCAAATTAAAGCAGTGTATATGCATTTTTATGTAGAGATTCTCAGATTGAGTGGTGAGAACATGTAGAATTTTTTAGGTTGTTTCTATTTTCCAGGGGAGAATAGAAGCAGCATCTTTGAACCCAAATTATGTTTCAGGCTTGAAGAGGTGTTCATATTTGGGGAGAGATCAGGTAAGAAAGGAAGTCTCCCAGTTCAAAGATTTCCAAGTGGAATTCCGCTAATGGATAATGAGTGTTCTATTGATCTCCTCAGCATTCAGGGCAGGTGGGTGATTCCTAGGGTTGTCAGAGGTACCATTCCTCCCTTCCTTTTTGTGTATCAATTTCACCATCATTGTACTTGAGCTGGAAACTGTAGATCTAGGATATTGAGATAATAAACTGGAAAAATTGAATAGAATTGCTGGAAAGATCTAAGGAGATACTCGAGACCAGACAGTAAAGTTTTGTTTTTTTTCCAGTTACCACATGAGTTATTTTGGTGAAGTCATGGAGTAAGCAGTGACTGAGACTTAATCAGATTTGACATAGAGCCAAACACATCCAGTAGCTGAGGGTAATGGGGTAGGAAAACGTATCGATGCTTTGTGTAAAAGAGTGAGAAAACTGGAGCAGCTGTGGTGGAGAGTGAAGGCAGTAAATAGGGCATGGGCAGGGAGAAGGTGCTGTACCGTTGATGAGAGATTCAGAACAAATCAAGCAATTGTTGGAGTCAAAGTTCTAAGGGGAGTGGATTAGTCAGGGTTCTCTAGAGGGACAGGACTAATAGGATATATATGTATATCCTATTAGTCATCTCCAAATTAGCCTGGAATCTATGATTGGAGATGACAAGTTTTGTGTGTGCGCGTGTATGTGTTAATCTCATATATATATGGGATTAACTCATATGATCACAAGGTCCCACAATAGGCTTAGGCTGCCTACAAGCTGAGGAGCAAAGAGAGCCAATCCGAGTCCCAAAACTGAAGAAGAACTTGGAGTCCAGTGTTTGAAGGCAGGAAGTATTCAGCACGGGAGAAAGATGTAGGTTGGGAGACTAGGCCAGTCTCTCCTTTCACATTTTTTCTGCCTGCTTATATTATAGCCATACTGGCAGCTAATTAGATGGTGCCCACCCAGATTAAGGGTAAGTCTGCCTTTCCCAGACCACTGACTGAAATGCTAATCTCCTTTGGCAACACCCTCACAGATACACCCAGGATCAACACTTTGTATCTTTCAACCCAATCAAATTGACACTCAGTATTAACCTCACAGTGAGTAACAAAGAAAAAGTCAGAGATGGGCTGTTTGAATTAAGATCATACAGAGAGAACAAGTTAGTGACAAATTCTAAGGATGAACATGGGTTGAGTTGAGAAAAGATTGGGGTAAGTCAGGGAAAGGGGAGAAAATAAGATAACAAGGTCTTGAAATGATTGTCTGTGTAGCTAATGAAGGGTTTCCCATGAGAATTTTCAAAATTTGTCTGGAAGCTATGGTTGGAAACAAGGAGTTTAAGGCTAATAAGCCCGATGAGCACCGAAATGTAAACTCTAGTCAGTGAAGGAAGAAGCTCTGAAAAACCCTTGAGATAGTAGAGCAGGGAAGATTTAAAGAACATGAGGATAATATGGTATACCTAAATCAAGAGCTGATTTAATTCCTGGAAGTAAAAACAGCAGTGTTACGTTAAACACTTAACATAAATCACAATATTCTAAATAAGAGCTTATCATTTGTGGTGTTCTCAGAAGGTTGTGTTGTTTTATAGAAGTCCAGGATGGTAAAACAAAAACAAAAATAAAACAAACAAACAAAAAATGTAATATTGTAATATATTCTACAGTGTGCTTATTGTGGGAAATAAAACTAAATAATAAATGTATGAGCCTAATGCACGGATAAGCACAGGACATCTAGCACCCTTTGGGTCCTTTTCTTAACAGTTGAAAGTATTTCCTAGAAAGTAAATAGACCTGGATGGAGAAATATTACAAATTCTATGACTGAAAGGAAAACAAATATATTAATACATGTGTTTACACTTTCAGCAAGCTATATACAATAGTCACTGTATATCATGCCTATACTAGGCTTTGAATACAAAAACCTAAATATCACCAAGTTTACAGCCCCAAGATCACCAAATCTAGTGAAGATGTTTTGCATTTAGGATAAATAAGAGAATTTACAAATTTGAAACTGAACTCTTGGTATGCGACTGAACTCTTGGTACGCGACTGAACTCTTGGTATGCTACAGAGAGTGACTAATTATACTGGTTCTAGAACAGCATTGCCTAGTGAAAATTTCTGTGATAATGGAAATTCCATGTTGAACATCTTGCTAAGGAGGGCGAAGCCGGCACTAGTTCAACTGAAGAACAGAAACACTTTACTTTACTAATTTAAGTTGTATTGTCAACAATCACCTGTAAGTAGTGGCTGCCATATTGGACAGAGTCGCTCTATAGCTTCAGTCACCTGTGTCTTGATACACTTAATATTGCTCATCTTTATCTCAAGGGAGGAAAAAGCAAAATGTGGCATCAGATGAAAAAAACTGACCATATCTTTTATCCATATAAATTGCCCCCAGAGACTTCCCAACCTCGTACTTGTCATTGTTTGTTTCTTTCAATGATATCTTAAATGGAGTGTGAAGTTATAAGAGGCTGTAAGAGCCTTGAGCATTTCAGAGGTTTTGCTTGGTAAGCAGATTCCACCACAAATTAATCAGAAAGCGTTTCTGTCTGGAAGTCATTGCCTTTTATTTTCTCCTTTGTCTCTTTCCCACTTGCTTACATTTGTAGGCTTATAAAGAAACTTTGGATAAGGAGGTCTGAGCTATATACTGAGTTGGGGTAAATTTAAGTCCTTTATTTCCAACCTAAACAAATCCGTAAGCCTCAGTAATTTTACTTATAAAATGGGGACAAAAACATCTACCTAAGTGAAAGTAGTTTTGTAATAATGCACATAGAGACACTTAGAAAAGTAAGAGTTAATCTTTATGTAATAAATGGAATAAATAAAACAAGCCCTGAACTAGAAATCGATTATTAGAAATTAAACTTTAATCAGAATAAAATACGTGCACTGTAAAATTCTCTCCATTCAAATAAAGTGGAAATTATGTTTTTAGAAATAATATTTCTTTTCAATTTACTCATGTTTCATGGCAACATGCATCAGCCAGGTGGATGGTGTCAAGCTTAAATGTCAGTAGTTTGCACATATAGAAAGGCCATGTTAATTCAACCAAACCTAGAACTGGTGTGCAAGGCTCTCTGTAACTTGCAAACAGTGGGTCTCATCAAGTAAACCATTCAAGTTAAAAATGTCAACTTTTGTAGATGACATTTTCTGTTTTGATAAGACTAGCAAAAGCTATGACTTTCATAAGGTGCGTATTTAATTACAATTTTAATGTTCTTTTTTGTCGTAGATTTACCACATATTCTCTCGTGAATAGAGAAAGAATTATGTAATTCAAAATCAAAGAGGTGAAATAAGAATTATGTTATTTCATCTTATCAGCAAAAATTTGTTGATCATCTACTAAGTGCTGGATATTGCAAAGTCTGCAGATAAAAATGTTTATAGTGGATAGTCCCTCTTCTTTTAAGAGCTGCTAGTGCAATAGAGCGGAAAGATACATAAATGACTACAATATAGTGAGCTTTATGTGCAGGAAATGAGGAAGCTCAGAGAATGAATTCGGGGTGGGGAGAAGGCGCCACGAGGAAAGATTTTCCAATGGAATGCAATTCGTCAGAATATTCTCAAAGGTAGAATAGAGCCTTGCAAGCTGCATGGGATTTGGGGAAAAACTCAGCAAAGGCATGGTGACGTGGGGACCAGGACCTATCTCTGTTTCAGCACATAGTCTGGAGTGTATAGCTGGGGATATTGTGGAGCTGTAGAAAATAACTCTGCCAAGGTGAGGGTGGGCGCACTGGGGTTTATGGGACATGCTTAGAAGTCTTTTATTTGTCTTATGGGAAAAGAAATAGCACAATAGCATGGGAATTGATTTACTTACTCCTGAATTTTGGAATAGACGCTACGGCGGAGCAGAAAGAGACCTGAGACAAAAGGAGCAAGTACTAAGTAAGGGCTGAAACATGCTTGAATTAGGGAAACATCAGGGGTGAAGGAAAGGGGGGTAATTTGAAAAAAGGTTGCATTAGTTTGTTCTCACATTGCTATAAAGAAATCCCTGAGACTGGGTAATTGATTTTTTTTTCAAAAACGGCCTTAACTGTGCAGCCTGCTCATGCTTCTGCAGGCCATGCAGGAAGCATGAGGCCAGCGTCTGCTCAGCTTCTGAGGAGGCCTCAGGAAACAGGATTATGGCAGAAGGTGAACAGGGAGCAGACACGACTTACATGGCAGGAGAAGGAGCAGGAGAGAGCGAGGTGGGAGGTGCCACACACTTTAAATGAACAGATCTCTAGAGAACTCACCCAGGATCATGAAAAGTGCATCAAGCGGATGTTGCTAACCCATGCATGAGAAGTCCACCCACATGATCCAATCCCCACTCACCGGGCTCCACCTCCAGACAGGGGGTTGCAATTTAACATGAGATGTGGTACACCCAAAGATCCAGATCATGTCAGAGATATAGAAGGTAGTAGTGAAAGACTTGGTGACTATTCGAGTTAACAGGAATTTTACAAAGCGAAAAATTGAGACAGATGCTCAGATTCTCAGTTTTTTCAATTGGTTTCAAGATAAGGGATACAGGGGAGAAAACTATTTATAAGAAACACGTATGTTTCCTCCTTCTTTCTTTTCCTTCTCTTTCTCTTTTTAACATTCCTTCTTTCCCTATGCTTCCTCTCTTTCTTTTTCTTCTTTGTCTCTCCAGGGACTCATGGTTTGAGATATAATTGGTTCAATTTTGTATATTTTTGTTTAGGGACCCATGGTTTGAGATATAATTAGTTCGGTTTTGTATATTTTTGTTTGAAGGAATGAGATGTATATGAAATGTGTGTGGGTGAAGAGAATTGTTCATCAGTGGTACAGTTTGCAGAAGTCATGTGAAACATGGGGAATTAGACACTTCCATAGGACTTAGCCAGTGAGCAGCCAATGGTAACTTTGGCAGAGTGGTGGTGTCAGAAATGAGATTAGATAGGACAGAGTGTGCAAGTGTGTGCTTGGAGGCAAAGATCAGAGAATTGAGGGGCCAGTACAGAGCAGAGTCACAGGGTCACATGAGTTTGTGAGTTTCTTTCGTGTTGTTTTGCTGTGCATTTATTTTCAGCCAGAGGTAACTGGCATCTTTATGAAAGGAGTCAGTAGACATAAGGAATATGAGAGGAAAAAAAACAAAGAAAATATATAAAGGGGCAAAATGTCTGAAAAGACAAGAGAGGAAATAAAAGACATGAGTTTATCACAGTGGCTCCCAAACGAGGGTGATTTTACTCCCTCCCTGGCCAGGTCAGACATCTGTTTTGCTTCTCAGAGTTCTGCAGGGCGCTCCTGGCACATAGTGCTGCAGGCCATGGAGGTCGCCACACATTTTATAGTGCACAAGGCGGTCTCTCCTTACTAATATGACACGAGACCATGGCCAGAGCACTGGCAGACAGAGGTGGATGAACCAACCTCGGCACCAGGTGATGGGAACATGCACTGTCAGGAAACAGCAGGCAGGGAGGCAGGTGTGCCCTAAGGCCTTCATTTCCTGTGAACACATGAGGTCGTTGGAGAGATTCAAAGAGAGACTGGAAGGAAACATGAAGCTGAGGGACGAGGTGAGAGTTTGGAACATGCCGTGGAGAAGGTAAACAGGTTTTGATTGGAGAATTAAAGGATGCCAGGTATTGGAGAGTTTCATGGCTGTTGGGCATACAATCCACTGGAAATGGCATCTTACTTAACCAAATCTAAACCAGAACCACTATGCATATATTGTTTATCAATACATGAAGGCAGCGTCCACAGACTGCTGTGTTTCATTTGGTGCAAGCTGTCTCATCCCTGGAAGGCTCTGGAGGGGAAGGCTGTGAATTTTCCAGAACATGTCTCCAGGCTATGCCCTTAGAGCAGTCCAGAGAGTCCTGATAAACCAGCTTTTCCACTGTATTACAGAACTGCACTTTCTTTGGGCCGGGCAGGGAATTGCATTTCTTGCCACTGCTTACTGAATGACACCTTATCAAGTTCGTCGGAGTGGAAAACAACAATAACGTGCTCTTCCCAATCCCCCTACTGGTCTCTGGATCAAACTTAGCCACAAATCACAAGATGGCTTAGACAGGGCAGCTGGAGCTTGCTGGTAACTTAAAAAAAAGGAGATGATCTTAAGAATGTGCTTATCTTGTTTTTATAGAAGTTTTATTATTCACTGGGTGAGGAGTAGTCATAAAGATGCCAAAGCCTAGATCTTCACTCTGAATCCTAATACATGTCATTTCATTTCAAATTTCACCGAGCTTGAGCCCTCCCTACTATCCCGAATTATTACATCAATGTTACAATTGGTGAAGTATAGAAAGATTATCTCTGGATTGTTTGTTATAACTGTATATACATCTATAATTATGTCAAAATCTGAAATAAATAAATACATACCCCTGCCTTGAGTTAATAGACAATTTTAGATGTTAATATGAATTGTTTATTCATTCGCTATTCAGCCAATCAAAAACCTTGAATTAATAACTCTATATTGCAGGACCTTGGAGATAAAAATATATTCAACTCTTTATAAGAAACTATGAAGTTGATACTATGGCTACAACCCTTAGAAAGACAAATAGAATGAATTTCATCCTGCCCGAGGTTATGTACTAATAAGCTGTAGACTTTTGTGAGGTTTTCTTTTATATTTTTATTTGTTGCGTGTTTTTGTTTGTTTTTCTGTATCATGCTGCTATCCAGCAAGGCGCAGCATAGCATCAGGTCTCTCAGTGTAAGGCAAGGAAGGCAGCATTCTTATAAATGACTTCAGGGCGAGCGAAGCTACAGTATGGTTTATATCTGAAATAAACCAAGAGATCGAAGGAAGAAACTAATTCCTAAAGGGGGTCACAAACACTTTTATGAAGGAGAGAGCTATGCCATTCCTCTCAGCTGTGTTGAATATACAAAGGAAAAAAGTATGTGTGATTGGGCTGAAATAGTAAGGAGGGAATGGCACCCCCGGGGGTGGGGGTGACTACAAATAGCAGAAGAAATCAGTGTTAAAACCACTGAACACAACCCAGACCCTAAAGAAAGCTGAGACTGGAGCACTGGGGTGAGATGAAGAACCATCTAGTCTCTGTTGAATCTCCTTTCCATTATAAACCACAGCAATTTGGAGTATGGTTTGAAGAAAGTTGTTTTCTTTAACATTTAACAACCATGCAGAAACAGAAGAGCTCCTCTTTCATCTAGTTTTCTCCCAAATATCAATATTATTCATATTTATCAGATTCTAGTACACCGATTGAGCCAAATCTCCAAGTGGCAGAAATTGTGTGTGTGTGTGTGTGTGTGTATGTGTGTGTGTGTGTGTGTGTGTGTGTGTGATTTCTTCTATCCACTTACCTGAGTTTAAGCTGACCTAGACCTGGTTCTAGAGAGAATCCCCAAAACAGTCTGGTGAGCTCTTGAGATCCAAACCTAGGTTTTGAAGTTCGGCTATTAGGCTTGCTAATAATAATATATTCTTTGGTATGTTGGTCATTCTTCCTGCTTTATGTACATCCTTTAAGGAAACTTTGTGTACGATTGACTGTGGATTTACTGAAGATGAAGGTTATTTCTGCAATCCATATTCCTAACTCCAGTTTAACTCTAATAATCCTTTTGTCCCCAGTAGCCTGTTCTTTGGTTTGGCTCAATTAATTTAAATCCTATTAACAGTCAAGGGATCTGAGCAAGTCACTCCCTTAAGGTTTAGAGGGAGTTTAAGATGGACAGGGCAAAGTGAATGTGTGAGTTTTTAAAAATTCCTATGATTAGGCTGAATTCTATTTCTCCCATCATCTTTTTACAAAATAAATTTAAAATGCCTTTTGTCCACACTCCAGAAAACAAAGTGTCTGAATATGGCATGCCGAGGGAGCATTCCTTTGATAGAAATTGGGATGGACAACATTTCTATATTCAAAGAAAGAAAACATATTCCATTCAAATGTCATCATCTTCTGAACTCCAGTTAGAACTATTTCATTATTCTGGGCAAGAAATGTAATAACACAGTCATCTCGGCACCCATGATGGTGAGCTGGGTATATGGGTGTTCAAATGTTCCATATGTTTGTCCTAAACTCATACACAGCTAGATTCAATTTAAGGGAAATGGAGAAAGATGCCTCTCCCTGCAATTCTCTCCATTTATGACAAAGCCCCATTACACGCGGAACCTCAGCAACCAGAAAGTAATGTTGCATATCAAATATGATCGTAGGGGAAGAGCAGTCTCACAAAGCAGCTTCGAGAGGACCTGCTTGGTTCCTAACATTACCACTTGAGGTAGCAGCATTCCCACTCCAATTCCTGTCATCAGAACTTGTGCAAACTACTGCATTTTTCTGCAATAATATGTCATCATTAACCATATGTCTTCTTTCCGCCACTTTTTTTTTCAGCAATTCACCATCATTAATTTTTAGTACCATTTCCTAAAGACAGTTGGCTGCTATCCAAATGTAATGAGGTTGAGATTCGTAAAGTTCGATAATTGTCAGGGGAAGAATATAAGTGTAATAAAATGCAAGTTTCTTTTTTAAATGTCTCTCAGCAATAGTAGATGAGCTGACTGTGGCCATGTCTGAGCATTCCGTTTGAGTTGAGATTACTGAGGCCATAAGGAGAACTTACTTAGCTCAATATCAATCAATCAGTAATTATCTTTGATAAACACCAGGAACATATTAATAATAATAAATTTTATAATTTTCACAGAACATGTTATATCTGCAAAGAGTTTTATCATTTAACTCAAAAAAGTATTTAGGGAATTTCTGAAGTGTGCCATGTATTGATCTAGAATCAAGAAAAATAAAATGTTAGTAAATGTAGGACACCTGCTTTCAAAAGATGCCCAGTTATGTTTGAGAGAAGAGTTATGCCAATGGTACAATAGTTCTCAGTTTAGCAAATTCCCCAGGGGATTATAAAATGATTATCTTCTATTTTTATAGCAAAATCCACTGAGATTACTTTCAGCATGTCATGGCGCCTTAAATCTTAAATACAGCAGCCTCGAGCCTCTCCTGGTTATTGAGCACTGGCTATGTGGCAAGTGCATCTGAATAGCTGCAATTTTAGTCTTACTTAATTTGAATTAATTTAATTTAAATTGAAAACATACTCAGTGTGTTATTGAAAAACATTTAATTATATTTGTGATTACCTGGGTATATGGATCTACTTTTGCCACTGCAACTTTTATGAAGTTTAAAATCAGGTCACATATTTCCTATGAAAATGTAACATCCAGATTGAGATGTGCCAGAAATTCAAAACACACATCAGGGAACAAGTGAAGAAAAATGTTTGATCTATCTCATTAGTAAGTTTCCATGTTGATTGTGTGTTAAAATGATAACATTATAAATATATATATTTGGTTAAATAAGTATATGTGAAAACTAATTCACTATTTTTTCATTTTGAAAAATAGTATTACTAGGAAACTTTAAATTGCATGCATGCCTCACATACTATTGGCGTTGGAAGCACTACTGGAAACGAAGGCCGTGTATTTGCCCTTTCTTCCTTACGGAGGAGGGTATCTGGCCAAACCCACTGTCCCTGGCTCTGTGAGCAAGAAGTTATCACCCCACCCCCACAGTCCTCAGCACATGGGGCCAGCAGCAAAAAGGTGGGCATCAGCAGAGCCTAGAGCCTGACGCCAGTCAGGTAAATCACCTGAGATTTAGATGCCATCTTAGCAAAAATGCATTCCAAACCCATCAGCTGTACTTACAGCAAGACTGAAACCCATATAAACATATAAAATACCCTACTTAGGATCATAATAAAAGTGAATGACAATGTAAAGGCTAAGAGATCTGTGTCAAATGCCACACTTTACCAGATAGACTAAAATTTTATGAAAAATAAATCACTGATATTTCTTGGTGTGGGGGGTGGGGGAAAGTGTTTTCCATAGGAAAAATGTGTGTACTTTGTTTGGCAAGGAAAAAGATCTATCACGTCTAATATTTTTTTGTAAAAATATGTGATCCTTAGCCGAGTGGAAATCACTGATCAATTCACTTGCTTAGAGAAGAACTTATGCACCTGTTTGGCAAGGCTTCATGGATTTTGCACTAACAATGGTGCAATGGATCATCATGGCAAGTTTCCTGGCCTTGGAATGCAGGGCAACACCCCCACCTAGTGGTTCCTTTGCCTAGTTGCATGTAGTTTGTCAGACAATAAGTGCACATCTGAGTGCACACACCTTTGCACATGCATCCTTGCCCGCTATTTACACTGCAACTGTGATCTTCTCATCTAGAAGTAAAAAACAAACCAATAAAAACTTCTTAAGAGTGGTTAACGGACTCACAAGATTTAGAGAGTTACAGTACCTTTAGAAATCATTTTAAATTTAGATGTCATGTGTTTGAAAAGTGCCTATGGTAAATCCTGGCAGGCTTCTAGGAGAAAGGCATCCTTAAGTGGCAATTTTAAAAGTGAGAGCATGGAAGGTATCAAGAAGATACACTGATATGCCAGGTTTGCCTTTGCTTCAGGTAAAAACCCAAGTTATTTCTGGTTATCTACCCCATTATATCATATTATAAATTACCATTGGCTTTCATAAATGGAGAAATAACCAGTATCAATTAAAAACAAACATGGTGTGTGGGTGTTGAATGCATTCAATATGAAAGCCACATGGAATTATAAAAT
The DNA here is from genome assembly GCA_963574635.1 of Cheracebus regulus. Lineage (NCBI taxonomy): Eukaryota > Metazoa > Chordata > Mammalia > Primates > Pitheciidae > Cheracebus > Cheracebus regulus. Next base: position 23,018 of record CAUYQU010025782.1, read on the forward strand.
ATTTATTATTTTCGTGTTCTTGGTTGAAAGAGTAAACCTGCTAGAAAATTTTATGTATCTAGCAGTAGAATCTAGAATTTTAATTGGAATATTCAAAGCTTTGTCAGATATTGAAATAAGAGCTTAAAATTTAGACTTTCCATAAGATAAAATTTTAGAGACTAAAATTTTTTGTGTTTATTATCATAGAATTAGAACCTTGGAGCCATACAATAGGATGCTCACATCTTAAAATCATTTACTTACAAAGCCAGTCTTGGAAGGCTCTGGAAAATACATTGTCCTTTTTCCTAACATCAGCTTCAGGGACAAAGCTGAGGAACTTACTTCCTTTTGAGAGTTTCACAAAAAAATTAATTCAGTCATTTTTTAAGGAAGGTCTGTTTCTCTTGGAAATGGTCCCTGAAACATTCACTGTCATATAGTTAAGCTAATGGTGGGGGTTCTTTATGGGTAATTTCAGTAAGAGAAAGCCAGACTAGGGGAGCTTGGCTCATGGAGCTTGAAGAGTGTAGGAAGGCCAGTACTGGGGGCATTATTTTGTTAAAGTTGTGGAGAAGAAGTGCTTGGATAACTAGTCCTCCCAAAAAGAAGTGGATTGGCACTCACACTTACAGTAATAAGATCTACTTGTAGCAAAGAGCTTTCTGAGTATTATTCATTGCACTGGACCTTTTACTATCTTATTAAGCTCAACTTACCTGTACATAATACAGAAATGGGGAATGACATTAAAGAAACAAGGGAATGTGTGAAGGTTATAGTGATGACTGTATTACAGAAATTCCGTTCAGTCTCATTAAATTCATGACAACCTCTAAGCTGAGACTTATTTTTTCAGCCACAAAAACTGAAGCACAGAACAATTAAATAAGCTCTCCAAGATCAAATAACCAGCAACTATAGATCAGGATCTTAATATACATCTATTTTACTCTAAAATACTTTCTCTTTCTAAATTACTAGGTAGTTTTCAATGACAAAAACTCCCTATTAAACCTCGAGAACATGCATTTACTCTATATTACAACTTGGCATACAGTGATTAATTGTATTTCCTCAGTGATGTCACCATGAAGTGGCTAGCTATTATTTTCCTTATTTCACTGGTGAGAGATGTGAGGATTGCCTGAGGGACATATCAAGTGGTCAAACCACTGTTCAGTCGCTGTCCTTCTTACTTTAAAACTCTGTGGTCTGCTCAAAACCCTCTACTAAGTAAATACTCTAAAAATGAGTTCTCTTCTGTTTCTGACCTCTTATCTTGGTCCCTGTTAAGTTCCTTCATTTTTCCTTCAAATCTAGCAAATTAATTCAAAAGAAAACACAATTAGGAATAATCTCCCTCTGATGCAGTTCTTGAAAGCAGAAGAAAAAAACAAAACAAAAACTGGAATTAGAAATAGGATGACTGTGGTCTAAGCATTGCAGAGCTGTGTCTTTTGGTCTTCTTTTTTCATATTCATACAGCCTTATCAGAACCCCTGTGAGATTATGGAAAACGCTGGCCTTATTTCCAATAACAGTTGTTCGTTTTGTCGTTTTCATCCAAATACTTTAGTCATAAGTAATTGTATTTCCTCACTACAGAAGAACTGGCATTTTTGTGATAATGAAGTTGAGAACAGGGGTTCATTTGACATTAAAGGGGCTTTGCAAATGTACTATAAAAACCTGGTTTAGAAGAGTACATTAAGGAATAGAATGAGGGTTTAATCTTGAAGAAATATACTGAAATGTCTGGAGGATGCTGGACATTAGCGGGTGAATAAACTCTTAAAGCATCCTTGCATTACCTGAAACTCAGGTATGTTTCTTAAGGGTGGCCTTGTTTTAAATTTCAGATTCATTTCCCATCTTCTTTAAGTCTTGCAGAAAAGTGGCAAGGCTACTGTCAAATCCAACAACAAAAACCCAGGAAACAAAAACCAAAACAAAACAGAATTGGAATATGATTGTTTTAAAAGGCAAGAAAAATACTCTTCAGCTAGAAGGGAAAAGATCAATACAGACACAAAGGTAGAAAAATACATAATATATAATACTTGTATTTAAATACATTATCACAGATATGTAACACTTTCAACAAAAATGCATACCTAGACCTTCTTGGTTGAATATGATTTGAGGTCATTGAATTATTCATATATTCTTCAAGGATAGGTATAATCTGGCTCGAAATAAAATCAAGGATATTAATTTATTAGTTTAAATGAGCCATGTTTAGTACACTTATCACTGTTAGAAATAAATAGTGAAGTCTAGACGTTCACTGAGAAACATAAATGATAGAGCATTTTGAAGGATTTTAAATGGTTTCATTTAATATCATATGTGTATGTTTGTAAGGAAATTATTGGGGATAATATAGAGAAAAGTCTTAATGATAATGTCAAAGAGAATGTGAGTTAGAGATCAAGAAATGAAAAGAAAAAGCTATACAGGCACATTCTGCAATTTACAATTCTGCCATATATAAATTTTTGCAACAAAAATACAGGAATTATAATGTGAAAGTATTTTAATTTTTGAAATATTAAAAATCTTCTTAAAAGATACCTTTTCCAAGTGTGCATGTTATCACATAAGAAACTTTAGGTCAGGATCAATAAAATACTATCGTAAGGGCGTGCAGTGGATTCATTTCAGATTCAGACCTGTAGCTAAGGTTTCCTGAGACTTAGTTGAGTATATTTAATAGTATAATATTCAAAATGGGTGCAGGATTAAGTATACGCTAATATTCTAATAAGCTATTGTGGCATTTTTAATATAGAGATTTTCCTAATAACATAAAAAGGACTCAGATGTGCATCTTTTCAAATATTAAAATTCTGTCATTTCTTAAAGTACCTGATCCACTTAAAAACAAAATATGTTTTAAGGATGTTGAATGTTGGCCCCCACTCTCTTCTGTTTTAAAAGTATGTTCATGAACAAATAATTCTTTGAAAATAAATTAATTCAATTATAGATTCACTCCACATTTCCTAATGACTTGGACAGTTCAATTGCCAGTGTTTTAATTTCCAATTGTTTTCTGCTACTCTATAAGAATGGAATTAATTTTGAATTATTAGCCTTGTGTATCTAAATTCATAAATAATTTTGAGTAGGTTTTAGGTTTCTTGTTTTGTTTCTTTTTTGCTTTATTTTTAGATTCCTTGGGATTTTCTATGTAAACTATTATCTCTTCTAAAAATAAAGACCATTTTGCTTCTTCCATTAAAATCTTTAAGCCTTTTCTTTATCTTAACTCATTAGAATCTCTAAGATCAACAATGCAAGGTTGAGTAGAAGAGGTTTCTTTCCTCAAACGAGGAAACAGTTCAGTTGCCTTATTTGGGAAATCAGAGAGAAGCATTTGTCTCTCACTGTAAGGTTTGCTGTCAATTTTTCGTGTTGGTCTTTTTAAAATTTGAGGAAGTTTCTTACTATTTCTACTTTAGGTGAGTCTTAAATTCTGTATAATGTTCTTTATGAACCTACTTAAAAAAACTTTTTTCCATTTTATTCTCTTAATGTGGTAAATTTTATTGACTGAATTTTTGATAACATTAAACTAACCACACAATCCTGGATCAAAGTCTACTTGGTCATGATATATTAAATTTTTAAGATACATTATTAGGTTATATTTTGTATTATTTTGTTTTGTGCCTATAAATATAAGGGATATAGGTCTGTAATTGTATTTTTTGAATGCCTTTGTCAGATTTGGTATTAGGGTTGTGCTGGTCTTTTAAAACAAGTTAAGCAATGATCACTCTTGCTATATTTTCTGAAAATGTTTGTAGAAATGTGTGTAAATCTTTCACAAGTATACCGTCAAACACACACATTCTTATTTTCTATATTATCTCTTTATCCTTAAATGTTTGATAGTATTTTTTGAATAAACCAGATTGTTTTGGAGTCATCTTTTGGAAAAGTATTGATAACAAAATTCAACTTCTTCAATAGATAATATGATTTAAAAAATTTTTATGTCTTGTGAGAGTTTCGATAAGTTGTATTTGTTGAGAAATTTGTTCATGTCATCTAAGTTGTTAAATGTGCCAATATAAAATTAATGTTGTTTTTCATTAACCATTTGTTGTCCATAGGATTTGTCGTAATAACTTTTCTCACCCTTGACAATTAATCAAAATAAACGATCAAAATATCTTCTAATTTTCCTTGTAAATGTATTTTAAACCAATAAAATCTTTATAAGTGGGCTGCTTAATTTCCAGAAAATTGCAAATGTTTTAGATACCTTATGGCTATTGAAATCTATGTTAATTCCATTGCAATCTAACAATATTCTCTGTATAATTTTGATTTTAAAAAAATTTCAGCACTTGTTTTATGGCCCATTGTGGCAACTATTTGGCAAATGTACCATCTACACATTAACAGGTGTGTATTCAACGTTGATTATATGTAGTGATCTCTAAATTTCAATTAATGTAAGGCAGTTGATCATGTTCCTTAAGTTTTAAACATCACTACTGATTTTTTATTGTTGTTATATCAATAGCTAATAGGGGAGTATTACAAACAACTATAGTACTTGTGGAATTTCTCTCTCTAGCTCAATTTTGTCTTTTTAACTAGATGTGTAGACAATTATAATGATATATATTTCTGATTATCTATTTTTTATCATGATATGTTTTTCTTTATCTAAGAACAACACTTTTCTAAATATCAGTTTTCTGTTATTAAAATAGCCACTTTAAGCTTTTTAGTGATTACTGTGCTTGGTTTATCTTTTTCACTGAATTTCTTTCAGTATATCTGTTTTCTTGTAATTAAAGACCCTTATAAATAGCTTACCGAGTATTGTTTCTTTGATTGCTGTCTACTTTGTTAATCTCTGTTATTTGGAATATTTAGACAATAATAATTAAATGTATTATATCATTAGTTATTCATATGATTGAATTGTAGTGTGCCATTTTATAGGGGTTTTTTTGTTTGCTTATTTTCTGTTTCTTTATTCTTTATTCATTATTGTCTTCCTTGTATTAGAATATTTGAATCATTTTTACTTTTCCATTTTAAGTTTTCTATTGACTTTTTGGTTGTCTCTGTCTTTGTATTGATTGCTTTAAGATATGATATGCATATATAACATTTCATAGTCTATGTAAAGATGGTATTGCAGCCTTTTACATAAAATGTTGAAATATTCGCATGATATAGGTCTTTTTATTTCCCTCAGACACATTGATATTTGCTTTATACTTGTCATAACGTTACATCTGCATACATTAAAAACCCCACTATAAAATATTGTAACACTTGCTTTAAGATTCATACATATTTTAAAGGACTTAAGAGGAAATATATAGTTCTTCATATTTACCCAGATAGTCACCACTTTCCTTGATCTTCATTTTCAAAGAGCCATGTTCCACTCTGGCATATTTTCCTTCAGCTTAAAGAATTGTCTTCCAAATTTCTTTTCAGAATTTCTTTTCATGAAGATCACAACCCTCATTAGTTTTCCTTAATCTGAGAATTTCTATTTTTTACTCTCATTCTGAACAAATATTGTTGCTGAATGTAGAATTCTGCTGTAACATGGTTTTCTTTGATTGCTTTCTCTGAGTTCTTTGATTTTCTTCTGCCCTCCATATTTCTGATGAGAAATTCACACTCATTCATGTCAGTATCTCCTTTATGTAATACATGATTTACCTTTTGTTCTAACTGTTTCCAACATCTGATACTTACATTTGGTGTTTAACAATTTAAATTTAGATACAACATATTAATATGTTGTACAATATATTAATATGTTGTATCTAAAAATAGTTAATTTTGAGTTTATTGTGTTTCAGATTTACTGAGCTTTTTAAAACTATAAATTTAAAATTATTAGTGATTCTTTTTCTTCATGTTTTTCAGAGCTACTATTTGTTTTCTCTATTTCTGTTACCCCAGTTGTATGTATATCAGGCATTTTGAAAATTTTCCACAGTCTTTCCAGATCTGTTTCTTCCCCAATATTTTTGTCTATTATTTAGAATGAATAATGTCTATTGATCGATCTTCAAATTGACTGGCTTTTTATTCTATTATCCATTCTGCTATTGAGCCCATCTAGTAAATTTTCTTTTAAATTCTGTATTTCTATGCTCAAAATTTTCACTTAAAAATATCTCTTGACTTCTGACCTTTTTTGTATGAATTTGAATGTATATCTCTTTACCTCATAGAACACGGTTTCAATAGCTGTTTTAAAGTCCTTCTGTTTTTATAATTACTTTAATATCACAGTCATATTGTGGTTAGCATCTATTGATCATTGATTGCTTTTCCACTTGAAAGTTGATTATTTTTATTTATTATTTAATGTGTATGTGTATGTGTATACTGCAGCCCCAATCTCCTGGGCTCAAGTGCTTCTTCCACCTCAGCCTCCCAAGTAGCTGGGACCACATGCATGCACCACCATGCCTTGCTAATTTTTATATTTTTTGTAGAGACAGGGTTTTGCGACATTAACCAGGCTGGTCTCAAACTCCTGAGCTCAAGTTATCTTCCTGCCTCAGCCTCCCAAACTGCTTGGATTACAGGCATAAGGCACCACACCTGGACTTTTTTTCGTATACAAGTAATTTTGAATTTTAACATGTATATTGTGAATGTTATATCATAAGGATACTAGATTGTGTTATAATCATACAGAGAATGTTAGTGTTTTGTTCTAGCAGGCAATCAGCCCAGATAGGTTCAATTTCAAATTCCATCTCATCTTCTTTTTGTGATGGCTCAACTCTCATTCATGTCTCTAAGCACTACTATGCTGCTTTGGGTCTGATATATGCCTACATAGCTCAGGGAATGGTCTGAGAAACAGGTGTTTACTTTTTACTTTACTTATGTTCTCTAAGCTTTTGGTACATGGGTTTGGGTATCTTCCATGCTTATGTAATCCTGGAGTAAGTTTGAGACCGAGCAGCAATCCAAATCTCAGTCAGCTCGTCAAACCTCTGCTATTACTGGTTTGAGTCCATAGCTCAGGGATAAGCCTATAATTTTTGGTTCAATTATAGATTTAGCATACTTATGTCTATAGTTATCAATGATCTCAAATTTTTCCCACATGCTCCAGTTTTTCTCTGGCCACATACAGGTGATTCCTCTTTCATGGTGCCCCTTATTTCCAGCTGGGGCTGATCCTTGGAGCAAAGTTGAGAGAAACGTTTTTAGAAAGCAAATAGATAAGAAAAATCACAGAACCTCACCTCTGGGAGGTCACTTCTCCAAGTTTTAACTCTTCTGTTTTTGCCTACTTTACACAGTCCTCATGTGCATTTCCTTTGTGTTTGTGTGTTTTAGTTTGTAAGTCCAAATGCCTGCTTCTGAATCTTATGTTGAAATATTATATATCTTTGTATACACTTATCCATATTAAATTTCAACTCAACAGCTATTTACCAAGTACTGTGTAAAAGCACTGCATTGTGTGTTACTGATACAAATGTGGATATCTCTAATCGTGAAGGAGCTCAATATTTAATGAGGCATTTATCCCTTTACATGAATGACCATGACACTATGGGAACTGATATCAGAGATAAATGTGCAAAGTATTGTGGTCAACAGATGCCAACTTGTTTGATGCTACCAAGGGGCTCAAAAAAAAAAAAACTCTAGATATGTTTGTTTGTTTTTCCTTCAGTTCCATAAATAAGGAGGAGAAAATTTTAGGCAAGTATGCACAAGAGGTGGAGTAATAGAAAGTTCTTTCATATGGTTATGAAAATAACTGGGTAGAGATAGCAGGTTATTAGAGAGCAAACAAATCTCAGATTATGCTCTAAAGGAGTTTCAATTGAATGAGGTGGGTGATACTACATTTTTAAAGATAGAAGTTAAAACAATAGACCTTTTGAAATGAAACATGTAAGTGTATTTTCGTTCCATTTCCTAAAAACTTAGTAAATGTTTTCTGGGGTCATTCAGCAAATCCATATGCTACAATTTAAATGTGTTCCCCAAAGTTCATGTATTGGAAACTTAGTCCCCAATTCAACAATATTGAAAGGTGGGACCTTTAAGAGGTGATTAGGTAATAATTGTTCTTCCCTCAATAATGGATTAATGTCTTTATCATGAGAGTAGGTTACTGCATTAGGCTGTTCTTGCATTGCCATAAAGAAATACCTGGCTCCGTAATTCATTTAAAAATAGGTTCAATTGGCTCATAGTTCTGAAGACTTTACAGGAAGCCTGGTGCTAGCATCTTCTCAGCTTCTAGGGAGGCCTCAGGAAGCTTATAATCGTGCCAAAAGGTGAAGGGGGAGCAGGCACATCACATAATGAAAGCAGGAGCAAGAGAAAGTTGTTGGGGTGGGGAGTCTGCTAAAATGCCACACCCATTTAAACAACCAGATCTTGTGGGAACTCACTCATGATTGCAAAGACCGTACCAAGCCATTAGGGATTCTACCTCCGTGACCCAAACACCACCTCCCACCAAACATCACCTTCAGAACTGCTGATGACAATTCCACATGAGATTAGGGTGGGAACAAATATCCAAACCATATCATCTAGTTATTGTGAGAGTGGTTTTCTGATAAAAGAATGAGTTCAACTCCACTTCTCTCTCTCTCTCTCTTTCTCTCTCCCTTGCATACATGGCCTTGTCTGTCTACTATCCACCATGGGATGACTCAGCAAAAATGCCCTTACATGACGCAAACGTCTTGACCTTGGACTTCCCATCCTCCAGAACTATGAGAAGTAAACTAATTTTATTTATATATTACCCAGTCACTGATATTCTGTTACAGTAACACAAAATGGACTAAGAATTCTGATAGCTTCCTGCCAGGTGCTAGGTGGACTCTTCATAAACATACTTTATTTTTTGTTTTGTTTTGTTTTTCTAGGAGACAAAGTCTGTCTTTGTCTCCTAGTCTGGGGTGCAGTGGTGTGATCTCAGCTCACAGCAAACACCACCTCCTGAATTCAAGTGATTCTCCTGCCTCAGCCTCCTGAGTAGTTTGGACTATAGGCGCATACTACCACACCCAGATAATTTTTGTATTTTTAGTAGAGAAGGGGTTTCACCATGTTGGCCAGGCTGGTTTCAAACTCCTGACAACAAGTGATCCACCCACCTCAGTCTCCCAATGTGCTGGGATTAAAGGTATGAGCCACTGTGCCCGGCCATACTTTTATTTATAAACTAACATCACCAGTGTATAAAGTAGAAAAGGAAAATGTTGAATTCATAAAGGAGGGCTTGTAATGGGTACTATAATGATATGCTTTTGAATTACCCTATTTGTTGAGATTATATGTTTATGATACAAAGCTCCTGCTTTGCCGTATTTCCTACTGTGAAATTCAAACTTATTTGCAGAAAAAAACAAAACAGAGAAAAAAATTTCCCAAGAATATTAATGTATTTAGTAAAAGCCTGAGCATTTCCTATGAAGTACACAATTATTCCTAGAAGAGAATTTTGACAAGAGAGCTCTCGTGAATTTTGCAGGAGTCTTCCTCTCATTTGGACATCAGCCTTCATTCTCTCTTTGGCCTTGGCACATAAGGGTGTGTATATGTACAGGGAAACTTGCATAATCAGTGCCATTTCCAAAGACTTTCAAAAAGGCATAAGAGACTTAAAATAGTTCCTTTTGTCCAGTTCTGTTATTAAAAGGGATTTTTGAATCTGCAGAAACCAATTTTGAGACTAATTAAAAATTTAATAAATAAACATAATATATTAAAAATCAAATTATAATAGTGTGATGTTATTGAATTAGGGCAAATACACTACACTGTGAACTTCTTCATAAATTATGCATGAGGCTTCGTGAATTGTTTACCTCAATTTGGACAATTTCAGAGATTCAAGAGTACTGAGTAATTTAGTTTTAGGGCATAATGGGGAGAAGAGAAACATAGCTTGTATTAGTTCTAGCTTATTTTCATATTACAGTCTAACTTTACAATTGTGTTTGACAACATTTAGTTATTTACTTTTTATTAGTATTGCTTATCATTCTATGCATTCAGAAGTAAATCAAATTCAATAGAAGTTAAAAATGAAAGCTTCTTTTGGAAATAAATGTGATTTCTCTCAAATTTTATCCATCTCCTGATTCTTTACAGGAAAACTTTTTACTTATACATTTAATTTCAAAATCATCTACTTCAAGCTTTAACATTGGAGGCACAATGTTTCTTGATGGTGAAACAATAAGAAATAGTATTTTGTGTGTGTGTGTGTGTGTGTGTGTGTGTGTGTGTGTGTGTGAATTTTCCCTGGAGGAAGAGTTAGATATCTAAAATAGAAAAAATAAGACATAATAAGGTAAAGGTTTTAATAAAGATGCTTAATTATTTGACAGGTCTTTGCCACATATGAGGAAAGCAAGCATCGGGGTAGAGAAATATGAAATCCCTCTAGAATTGCTGATATCAGCTTAGGCAGAGAAACTCAGAATTGGAAGCACAGAGATACTGATTAAACAATTTCCTCAGGAAAATACATTTTCTGTTTCTTCAACTTGACTTGGTGGTAAGTTAAGATGTAAGTATCAACCCAATTTTTCAGTCCATCTGCATTCTAATATATACGTTTATGCACCAGTGAATTGCAATTACTCTCATTCATTTTCAGAGCTGTGTGCCAGCTTTGTGTTCTGATTCACCAGATATTAGCACTTCTCTGTCAGCAATATCAGTGTGCTTCTCTGAGGGGTGTACTCCACTGTGAGCTTTGCCCTGGTCCTCTCCTAAGGAGAGAACATAGTTTTATGGTACAAAACTATCTCAATAGGGCTGGTAATTATAGTCTTCCTATGTGCTTAGGAAAGAGGGAAAAAAACACACATACTGATGAATAGTAGCAGTCTCTGCCATACCCAGTCCCTTCAATTTGAAGTTTTGACCCCTCATTTGGCAAAGCCAGTATTGCATGCCCATCAAATTATTTCATTTTTTGTCCTAACGAACAGGAAGACTACATTTCCCAGGAGTCTTACATTTTTATGAGATAATATGATGAAGTCTGGCCAATGAACATGGACAGACATGATGTACATCACGAATATCTCCAGGGAAATCACTTGATCTCTCTCTCTCTCTCTCTCTCTGTCCCCCTCCCCCACCTCTTTCTTGAGTTACAGTAAAGGCAGTCTGAAGATTTAAGCCACTATAAGTAGATTTCTCAAGGCTGTTTCTAAAATGTTACAGATACCCATTCATGGTGAGTGGATTTGGCACTGAAAAGAGAGAAAGGTAAAACTTTGCTAAGCACATTTCCAGCGATGTAAAATCATCACAGTCTACTGGTATTCTACCAAACAGCAACAACTCATCCTTGTGTCCTCATTCATTCCTGTGTTCATTGCAACTGATACAATGCATGACACCTTTTAGGCACTGGGTAAACATTTGGTGAAAGGCAGAGGCAGTATAGATAGAAAGACATCAAAGGCTCTCTCTTGAGCAGATGTTATTTTGAAGGATAAAAGAAAAAGTAGAGAGATAACATCTCTGCATTTGGAAAAATAGTAGTACAAAATCTAGTGGCTTAGAAAGTTTAAAAAAAACAGAAAAGAAAAAAAAGAGAGAAAGAAAGAAAAAAGGAAAGAAAAAGCAGAAAGAAAGAAAGAAGAAAGAAAGAAAGAAAGAAAGAAAGAAAGAAAGAAAGAAAGAGAAAAGAAAGTTATTTTTGCCTTTGAAACATATTTGTGAGTCAGCAGGGGTTCGGTTGGTCTAGTTGAACACGTCCCCAGGCTGTGAACTAGAACCAGATCTAGCCCACTTCTCTTTTTCTTCTGGGCTGAAGGAAAAATGTTGCATAATCTTTTCATGGCAATAACAGAAGTACAAAGAGGCAGGTGTAACCACACAAACACATTTTAAGCCCTAGCTTGCATCATGTTTGCAATAACCCATTGGCCAAGTTCAAAGCCATAGACGAGAGAAGTCTTCACCTACCACCAGACCATGGCAAGGAGGTGGATGCATAATGCTTCATGGTATAGGAGAGATAAGAATGATGACAAATAACTTAATCCATAGTATGTATTGAGAACTTAACTCATAAAACAAACTATCAAAAAATGGGAGGCATCTGGAAATAGAATAAGACAAGAATAAGAAAAATAATTAAAAAGAATCAGATGATGAAATGTGGCTTCACTCTTTATTATCTTTGTTTTCTCAGAAAATTTATTTAACTGCATTTCTTCACTTAAACAGTAAAAGACTTAATAATCTAGACTTAAAAAAATAGTTTTAGCACTTAAAGTTTCTGACACATAGCAGTGGTTTGATAGTTGTTAGTTCCCCAAACCTAGGGGTAAGAAGCAAATCTATATTTGACTCCAAATTTTAGTCTTGTAACCAGGATACAAAATTTCTGCACCTGATGTGTCTATCATTATCAATAGGGCCAGCCTTATTTTTTATTTTTTTATTTTTTTTGACAGATCTCTCTCTGTCGCCAGGCTGGAGTTCAGTGGTGTGATCTAGGCTCACTGTAACCTCCCTCTCTCAGGTTCAAGCATTTCTCCTGCCTTGGTCTCCCGAGTAGCTGGGATTACAGGTATATGCCACCATGCCCAGCTAATTTTTGTATTTTCAGTAGAGAGGGGTTTCCCTATGTTTGCCAGGCTTGTCTCAAATTTCTGACCTCTGATGATCAGCCTGCCTTGGCCTTCCAAGGTGCTGAGATTACAGGCATGAGCCACCATGTCCGCTCAGCCTCATTCTTACAATGGATATGTTTATCAATGTATTAAAATGTGAGTAATTTAATACAAAATTTAAAAATAAATCCTGTGGAGGTGCATTCTACTCCCTGCACTCATTTTCAAACCCATTTTCAACACATGGACTGTACCATTTTCATCACAAAACTCTCAGTTTTATGGTACAAAACTATCTCAAGGAGGCTGGTCAGTGTAGTCTACCTGTGTGCTCAGGAAGGAGGAGAAAAACACACATATTGGTAAGTAGGAGCAGTCTCTGCAATACCAGTCTTTTCCATTTGAAGCTTTGATGATACCGTAGACTCCTCATTTTGCAGAGCCAATATTGTATGCTCATCAAATTATTTCCTCTTGTCCTCAACAAATAGGAGGACTACATTTGCCAGAACTCTTTGCATTTTCATGGGATAGTATGACAAGTTCTGGCCAATGACCTTGTCATACTATCCCAATGGACAGGTACGATGCATGTCACAAAACTCTCCAGGGAGATCACTGATCTCTCTCTCTCAGCCCTTTGGCTGGTTGGATGCAGAACCCTGTGAAGTATTTTAACAAGACCAAGATAAGGGTGATATTAGAAAGTAAAAGGGCTCAGGATCTCTGAATAACTACATTGAAGACCACTCACCAAATATTCAATTAGACAGGCTGTGACATGGACATCAAATACATTTTTAACATTTTAAATCATTGAGGTATGTGTGTTTGTTAACAGTAGCTTGTATCAAGACAATAGAAAAAAGCTACCTTGAATTACAAGGTAGGAAAAACAAAATTCTAACAGTTTCAATGTCAGCAGTCACCATAATAGACAGCAAGGACATTAACATCACAGGCTGGGAAAATGTCAACACACGATATAAACTAGCAAAATAATTGGTAAGCATGTAGGCCCTGACAACTTGAGAATCATACCATATAACTGCTGAGCTTGTGGTTGGAAAACAGAATATTCATGGTCAACATAAGAGGAAATAAAAAACAAAAACCAGGTAGTTTGTAAGCTGATGCAAAGCTAAGTAGAGAAAATCCAGCCACTCAAGGCCTTATTGAATTAGAAAACCTGACTGTTTCTAGAGTCAAAGAGATGGTATCTTGAAAGGACATGAGTGATATGTGAGTGACAAAAGTCCGGCAAAACTTCTCAGTTAAACAAAGTGACTCAGGGCAGGGATGTGATTAAAGTGTGACATTCTCACCTGTTCCTCCTGGTGTTCTCAAGTTTACTGCCATTAATTTGAGAGAAAACAAGATGTAAAAGCATATAAAACAAAACAAATAGCCAAGTTTGGGGACCATGCCCAGGAATCATGCCCACTTTGATTGTGGTTAACTAAGCATTGGGCTAATAGCTAGCAAGGGAATCACAAGCATGCTGTGTGTTTGAAAGACCTGTGTTTTCAAACAGAACACATTTCAAGCAAGGACTTAAAATGCTTCTGATTTTTCACATGATAAAATCATTTTCAGGTTCCAAATCTCCCAGAAGCAGAAAGCAGACTCCACAGACTGTAAGTTTCCTAAAGAAGGCATATTCCTTAAAATCCATTTCAGATGTGGCTAAGGAAGAAAATGTATGCCCAGAGGTAAGGACCAAATTGAACAATAGACAGAGCAATTTGTCTCTGAGAATGACCAGAGTCTAATGAATAGATTTCTCCTAGGGCTCAAGAAGACTTGATCATTCCATTGTCCTTCCACAAGGTACTTCAGAGGTTTCATGGAACATCCACTGCTATATGTTTCCTATTTTCCATTTGAAGGCAGGTGCCTACAATAGGGTTCCTTTTTGGGTTCTGCCATTGTGTATCAAGTAGGGATCTAGGAGTAGTCAACTTATATTATTCTGTTCATAGGCTGCGAACCGGAGGAGTCATATCCTATTCTGATAGAGGGCACTGTATTTCACCTGGAGATCTTGGACTGATGATTGGATGTATTCACAGAATGAGATTTGGGGTTGTAACTCTTGGAGAAGGAGTGAAGGGTTCTATAGGAGGAAAGATAATGAAAAAGAAAGATGGATCATATCGTTTCTTTCTTCCCCGTTCACCTCATGCTATTTCCTTCACTAGAAAACCTCCTTCCCCAAATTTCTGACCAAACCCCTTTAAGTTTTTTGAGTTAAGACTAACCATTCTTTCACAGAGCATTTTCCCCTGCAACAGGAAGGAAAGTGTTATCTGTCCTTCCTCTAGAAGCCCACTACAGTCTATCTATATCTTTTTACAACTCATTGACACTAAGTTTAACTGTCAAGAAGTGGTATGGTTTAAGTGTTATTCTCTCATTTTTCTGAACTTCAGTTTCCTCTACTTTAGTTTCCCCAACATGAGGTCGGGAGTGGTGGCTCAAGCCTGCAATCCCAGCACTTTGGGAGGCTGAGGCGGGTGGATCACAAGGTCCAGAGATCGAGACCATCCTGGCCAACATGGTGAAACCCCGCCTCTACTAAAAATACAAAAATTAGCCAGACATGGTGGCACATGTCTGTAGTCCCAGCTACTTAGGAGGCTGAGGCAGGAGAATGGCTTGAACCCGAGAGGAGGAGGTTGCCGTGAGCAGAGATTGCACCACTGCACTCCAGCCTGGGTGACAGAGTGAGACTCAGTCTCAGAAAAAACCCAAAAACGAAAACAAATAAACAAATACACGAACATAAACGTCAGGATAATAGGACTGTAGTGAGAAGTAAATGAAATAATGATGAAATTATTCCAAAGAAGACACCCAGTTACTCTTTGTTTCACCCTATCACACTGCTGTTCAAGACAGAAAGAGCTCTAAGATTTTTTAAGAGGCATAACACACATTAGCTCTCAATAATGTTATTTTAAGAAATTTAACTAAAATGTCTTCACTAATATATACTTTGAACTATCTTTCAAACTATTAATCTTTTATAGCATTTCTCAGGTAGACAGTCCTTTGCCTCCTTAGCACAACTGAGACTGTCCCAGGCTTAATGAGAGATTCTGTTCCCCTCCTGCATATACAGTGGTATGATGTCCTCTCACGAAGTGTAACAAGACAAAATAATCACAGAAAAAAATGCTAAAGTTTCAGAGAAATGGTAAAACAAAGAAGAAAGAGAACAAAAGTAATTCATTGTGTGTGTGTGTGTGTGTGTGTGTGTGTGTGTGTGTGTTTTCTAGCAGTCCCATTTACTTATTTTAAAATGTTATCACCTGCTTTTCTCCAACTAAAAATAAATTAATGAAAAATTTCTCCAGAAGGCTTTTCTTTGAAAAGTCTAAAAACTGCAGCGAATTATGCCTAGACTGAGGGTTTTGAAGCTGAAAAACAACCAGAGAAAGATAAGCCTGAGTGAGGAATGAGGAGTAGAAGGACATCATGTCTGTCTTGGTAGCAAAGTCACATTCTTATCACACCCCGACAGCTGCTCTGATTCACACACAGATAACAATGAAGCTGTGATTAAACTCATTGTTTTTCATTTGTTTTTAATTCTCATCATTTTTTATGTATCCAGATGTTTTGCATCTTGGAGTGAAGGCAAACAACTAAGTTTTTATGGATGCATTCATAGAAATATACATGCAGGCATTTTAGGGATTTCTCCCAGCTTTCTCCTGCAGAATGACATGGTCATGGAGATGCCGTGGGGGCCACTTCTGGTGTATTGCAATCTCCTGTCCACCTCCATCTGGGCCCCTTACCCAACATACACGTGCATACACACACATATACACACACGTACATTCCTCTACACTTATGCATTGCAACTTGTGCCTGTAACTGTGGTAGAACAGGAGAGATTTTGTAGGGTGGCATGTTCAGAAATAAAAAGGAAGCAGATTAGGATAGTGTGACTTTAGTTTTCTACCACATTCTGGTGACCTGGGTATCATAAACCAGCCAGTGAAAGTCAGAAGCTATTGCAAATATTCAAGCAATATTTTCAGAGGCTCTAGGCATTTGCCAAATTGTCCATGCCAGGATGATCAAATGAGGCCTTACATAAACTAGAAAATTGTTCTCTATCTGTCAGCAGGGAATTCAGATAGGGGCTGCAACCCTGCAGAAAGGAAAGTTAGGAGTAGGCATGTATCAGTCCAGGCAGTGGGAGGGGTCCTGAGAGCTGGCCGTGGGGTTGTTCATTGTCTGTGAAAATGTAGAAACAATGACAGTGACCCAATGTCATTCTGCTCCTCATTATTACAACGTATCAGACTTTCTAAATACCATCAATGATGAAGCACTCTCAAAACCAAACACAAAGCCACACATTTTCCTTAAATTTTACACAACTGCTGCTGCTGTTGTTACTTTTGAAGTACACACATACTCACAACACAGATTTGCCTCAAATTAGTGCATTTTCAAATTACCTATCTTTAAATAAACATGGTATTCTCTAAGGAGGTTAAATTCTTAGAATTCCTGGAGAGTCAGATCCTGATAGACTCCGATACACATAATGGTTTCAAGAGTGAATTTGTGAAGATTCAAAATCATTGAGCTTATTCATGTGCCTGTCCCATTTGCCCATGATATGATAGCTGATGATTCAAGGTGAAGCTGATAGTACAGAGATTGCAAAGACAAAGACGAAGAAATGAGATAGTGAACAATGCTATTGCTTTCTTTTTGAGACACAGTCTTGCTCTGCCACCTAGGTTGGAGTACAGTGACACAACCTTGCAACCACTGCCTCCCAGGTTCCAGTGACGCTCCTGACACAGCCACTCAAGTAGCTGAGATTAAAGGTGTGCGCCACCATGCCCGGTTAAACTTTGTACTTTTTAGTAAAGATGGAGTTTCACTATGTTGGCCAGGCTGGTCTCAAACTTCTGACCTCAGGTGATACGCCTGCCTCGGCCTCCCAGTGCTGGGATTATAGACGTGAGCCACCATGCCCAGCTAACGCTGTCCTTCTTAATGATCACTTGCCAGTTTAATTTATGCTTAATGTTCACTACAGTGAAGCACTGTGTGAATTGTAAGGTATAAGATTTATGTTTGGTAGATGCAGATTTTTAGTTCATATGTAAAATATTTAATTAAATTTAATAAAATTTGAAAACTGAATTTTGATCTACATTATGATTATTTTAGAATTAAGGAACAATACAGAAAATAGGGATTATAATGAAAAGCAAGTTTGCCTAAGAGAACCAGGCTGTGTAAAGGCCTTCTGGACTCCATGGCTTGGGAAACCTAGAGCTGGTTTCATTGTCTCGGTCACAGAGTTGTCTCAGCAGAGAGAAGCACTGAGGCTTGTCCACTCAATTTGATGAGTAGGAGAAAAGAAGTGGGAGGCAGGCAGGAGAGGAGAAGTAAGGGATGGTGCATTCAGGTGGCAGCCAGGTTTGTGCAAGTCATGACTCCTTTCGTTATTCTGCAAAATAACTAAAGAACTCTTTAAGAAGTGCTTTAAGTCCTGATCTTCCAGTGATGTGCTTCCAGGTAATGGGTTTGGAACCATCAACCTCCCCATTTATAAAAACTGTAGCCTTTGTGTGTCTGGATTTTCTCCCTTTCTAGTATCTGCCACTACATTATCTCACAGACACTCACAGCAAGTTGATCAGGCTCCAAGAACCCGAACTTCTGAGAGCACTTAAAGCCTTGAAAAAGGTTATTTCAATAAACTTAGCTAATATATGTTGAGAAATACTGTATTTCAGGTGGACAATCTTCTAATTTAAAAAATAAAAAAGAACCTGAAATACAGAGAATTTAAATAATTTGTCAAGGAAGTATAAAGTTATTCATGTAGGAAGTAGCTGTGTAGGATTTTATCCAGGGACCCATTCAAGGATCTGTTCTTTTATACAAGTAATCTTTTTTAGTATTTATATGATTTGGCTGGATCCCCACTCAAATCTTTTCTTGAATTGTAGCTCCCATAATTTCAATGTGTCATAGGAGGGACCTGATGGGAGGTAACTGAATCATGGAGGTAGGTTTTTCCCATGCTATTCTCATGATAGTGAATAAGTCTCATGAGAACTGATGGTTTTATAAGAGGGAAGTGCCCCTGTACACACTCTCTCTTGCCTGCCGCCATGTAAGATGTGACTTTGCTTCCCATTCCCCTTCAGCCATGATTGTGAGGCCTCCTTAGCCATGTGGAACTGTGAGTCAATTAAACTGCTTTCCTTTCTAAATTATCCAGTCTCAGATATACCTTTATTAGCAGCATGAGAACAGGCTAATACAACTATCATCAAAGTGCTGCTTTATGCCCCCATCTCTTTCCTATTCAAGGTTTACATTTTATTAATACACCTGTAATATCTTTCTCAATACTACATTGGTGCATCTGCATTCCATAACCTTTTGCTCAAGTAAGATCATAGTATCTCCTTAGTCCCAAGGTATGTGGCTATGTAGTATTCTAGGCTTGATAGTATCAGTCCTCGTCATAACTATTCACACTTCAGATCACTTTATTTAGTAGTCATAGTCTTCACAGGGCTGGAAACACAGAAACACTCAACATAGCACTCACGTATCATAGTTTTGGTTGATTGATTTTCTACTCAAACTCAGACAAACCAAGGCAAATAACAGCTTACTGCCTCCTCCAATCCAGGAAAATGTTGCAAGCAACCTAGTGAACTTAGCAAAAATATAGAGATTTGCTTCTCTTCACCTTCCAGGTTCTCATGTATCAGTGTTAATTCCTGGGTCCAGTCCCATGCTTCAAAGCTCTCTTTGTTGTACAGCTTTTTAAAATTTTGTTTACAAAATTTGCTTATTTAAGTTTGTTCTCTTTCTCTTAAACATGAGTATAATATTCACATTTTACTATCCGATCATTCTGCATTTGAAATTGTTCAGTCTATACCAAAATCCTAATGATTACCATATCTTTCTTTCTTGATCTTACCTGACAACCCCTGTGATAGTCAGGGTAGGCTAGCTTATGCTGCAGCATGAAAAAAACGCCACCCATCAATCCAGTGATTTATGAAAACAAAGTTTCTTTATTTTCACCTCCAGGCCAACAGGGACATCCTCTTACTCTAGTTACATATTACTCTCTTATAGAGAAACCACCAGGGCCCTGGGCAGGGGTGTAATTCTCAGAACTGTTATTGTACTGCAGTTCTCAGAGGTGTTAAGGGTAAAAATTTCCACTGCTACTCCCCTCCCCTTGCAACAAACCGCTAACTTTAGCTTCTGTACAGACAGCTTGCCTTGCACACCCCTTGGCTACCCTAAACAAGGATGTGGTTTTGCAGCTTAAAAGCCTTGCTCCCCCTGAGCTCGGGGCCATGGGTTGAAGAGACATGAGTCCCCCGTGGCTGCCAGCAATAAAGACCCTGCAATTTGGCATACTTTCGTCTTGGTGTTGATTTTCTGCTCGCTATGGTGCCACAACTCCAGCAGATGGAAGCGTCATTCAAAAATGTAAAAAGCAAACAAAATGAAGAAAGCAAGACATATTATTTGTTGACCTTCAAACTTTCATTATTGGAGTGACTGATACAAGTTCTCTTCATTTTTATTGGTCAAATTAAGTGACATGATTGTGTCTGATTTCAGTAGGAGTGAGAAAGAACAATTGACATTGTGTGCCATTGTGACTAGTCCTCACTGCCGGAATAATCACATGATTATTCATTGCTATAAACCAATGATAGGAAGGGAGGAGTGGCACATCACTCAACTTTTCAGTTACTTTAATTAAAGCCTTTTGGTAACCTAAATTCAGAGAAAAACAATCGAAACATAAACTTCAAAATAAACATCCCAGTTCTTTTGGTAATATTATATCCTAATGTAGCAAACCTTTTTGGAATTATAGTTTTCATAGCCCATTTGATATTCTAGGAATTACAATAATATTTTAAAACTATATAATGCTTTACCTGCTTCTCAAATTTTCAGATTTCTGCTCTTTGATACCAATATTACACAGCTCATAACACACTTTATTGGTAGTCAGGATTGCACATATAAGGCTCAGGCTGCGTAGCAAATCATATGTGATATCTGCCTTCTCCTTAATTAAGTTTTCTATATTTTACTTTATTAAAGCATCATCAAACCATGGCTTCTGAGGTTTAAGAATCTGCTGACACTGCATTACTAAGGGAAGCAGGTGATACTAATGGAATAAAGATGGGGAGGGGAAGAGGACTGTGATGTAGAGAAAGAGGCCTCAATGATCAAGATTATATTATCACAAAGAGGATGACAGAGGATATGGTGGATGGTGTAACCCTCACGAAAAAAGAGCAGGTGGTTCCAGGAAGGAAGAGCAATCACTGTAATATAGGTCTGTCCATGTACACCTGGAGATAAAGCAAGGGAGTTGGGAGAGCACAGGCACAGCCTCCTCTCTAGATAGTCACATTATCTAAGCAAGGAGGTGAGAAGACCATGTGCGGGGAAGAGCAGTAGGATGTAGGCAAGGTCCTTGCCCTCTTATCATCACTTTTCACATCTGTGAAACCAGAATCTAGGACCTCTTTTCTTCCTTCTTCCTTCCCTTCTTTCTCTCTTCTTTCCTTCCTTCCTTTACTTCAATGAATATTTCGAAAATCTTATATTTACCAGGTTCTATTTTGGGGGGCTTAGGTCCAGCAATGAACTCAACAGAATATGTATTTGCCCTCTTGGGATGGAGATACACAAACACATACACACACACACACACACACTCACACTGATGTGATTTGGCTGTGTCCCCATCCAAATCTCCTGTTGAACTGTAGTTCCTATAATTCCTACATCTTGTGGGAAGGACCCAGTGATCTGATGGTATTATAAGAAGAAACCCCTTTCACTTGATTCTCATTCTGTCTTGCCTGCTGCCATGTAAGACATGCCTTTTCCTTCCATCATGACTGTGAGGCCTCCCGAGCCATGTGAAACTATGATTGTTTCAAACCTCTTTTTCTTTATAAAACACCCAGTCTCTGGTATGTCTTTATCAGCAGTGTGAAAACTGACTAATACACACCCCAATACATATATGTTGTAGTCTCATTTATCAACTGTGAAGAAAAAACAGGATAAAAGGACAGAGATTATGGGGATGGGAGTTGCCCACAGAGATAGCAGGTCAGCAGACACCTTAATGAAGTGACAAAAGCAGCTATCATATGGACATCTGGGGGAAGAGTGTTTCAGGCAGAGCAGGCCTCATGGAGAAAAGTGGGGATGTGCTCCCGGTATTCAAAGAAGAATAACAAGTCAAGGATATCTGCAGCCAATGAAGTAACAAAGTCATTAAAAAAAGGATTGGCAAGGCCATGCAGAGCTCATTAGGAATCTTGGAGTTTGCTCCCACTATAATGAGAAGACACTGGAGAATTTTGAACAGAATTTTTGAACATCTTTGTAATATGATTTTCAGTTACAAAGATGAAACTGAATGCTGTGTGGACAGAGGTCACTAAGAAGAAATAGATAATTCTGTAAAACCTTCAACACGTATATAGGTACCCAGTGAATGTTTGGTAAAAAAATAAAGAAAGAATTTGTTCCCTTTATTGTTGTCACTTAAATGTGAAAAAATTATGTAGGAGCCTGATGCATATTTGCTGTGTGTGCTCATGAATGAGTAGGCAATGTTTGTCACTGTCTGATTCCTGGCATCTAATGGCAGGTCCATTCAAGATGAGCCATCTAGAAGGATGACAGACACATGACTCGGGGGAGCCCACTGAAGCCCTCTCTTATTTCTTTGAGTCAGTAACACAGTGGCAGTGGCATGTAGCCCAGTGCAATCCAAAGATGTGACCTCTGCCAGCTTTCAAATAACTTGGTCCCCAGGTGGCAATTGGCTGGGGCCTCCAGTTTTCAGTCCATACTATAAGTTTCCAAGAGCATTTTAACAAATGTCCATGTTGCTTAAGATAATATTGTGGACACTGTTATTCCCACAGCTGGTTCCCTTCCTATCCCTCTTACTTGATCATGAAGTGATACCAACTAATTGCACCTGATCTATTCCAAAAGATAGCTTAGACACTGGAGTCACATATCAACTGGTAGGAAGATCCCAAGGTGTCTGTGAGTTGAGAGTTTTACATCTCCCTACCCTACTCCAAACATACACAGAGCCTACTGTCAATTCTTAACAGCCAACTCATATAACTAATGTGGAAGCCCAGACGCTCAGCTCCTTTACTTGAGGCAGGACTAACTGATGTGTCTGGCACAC
The DNA here is from genome assembly GCA_963574635.1 of Cheracebus regulus. NCBI lineage: Eukaryota > Metazoa > Chordata > Mammalia > Primates > Pitheciidae > Cheracebus > Cheracebus regulus. Next base: position 45,905 of record CAUYQU010025782.1, read on the forward strand.
TGAGAGCTTCCTTCACAGTCAGGCGGAACCTGGAGCTTCTGAAATTGCAGCCCTGTTTGTCTTTTTTCCATTCCCTTTCATGCTTCAATCATCCCTTTCTGTTTTCCCTTGGTCATATTTAGAGAAAAAAAAAATAAATCACCCAGTTAAATTTGAATTTTAGTTAAATAACAAGTGTAGCTCTTGTTCTGCTGTACTTCTTGTTTTTCTCCTGTTTTGATTTGTTTCAGTACAGGTACATCTGATGTGGTACTTGTGATACAGTTATACTGAAATATTATTTGTTGCTTATATAAAATTGAAATTTAACCAGATATTTCATATTTTATATGGTATCCCTAGCTGGAAAGGCTTTCCCCAAAAAATCACCTGCACTCTTATTCTTTGCTCAGAGTCTACTTCTGGGAAAATTATTTCAAACAGGCAGCTGGAGTGCTTTTCTGTTGTCTACAACCAGTAAAACTGAGTGTGGTAGATAGATTCTTTTTCCAGAGTTATACAGTAAGGATAATATATAACCTTTACATTCCTGTAACAACCAACTGTAAAAGTAGACATTGTGTTGTATATTATTTATTGGCTCCTCCAAATCCATTTTCTACCATTTTCCACCTTTGTCTATTCCCTAAGGGCTGAATCGCTGAATTTCTTATCAGGCACAACCCATCCTGTCCTGCCCTATGACCTCTGAGCGTTTAGGGGTAGGACCCATGGAAAACTCCCACAGGAACTCTCAGTATAGCAGGCAGAAGATACAGCTTTTGGTGTTCATGTACCTGATCCTTTCCCTGTCAGGCCAAGGGTTTAAGCAGATACACTTCTGTGCTTCAGGCCTCAGCTCCTGGCCATGGGCCTCATCCCCTGCTCTGTTTTCTGCAAATTTTAGTGGCTGCTCACTCCTCTTGAGCTCTCAAGCCTAGGGGTAACAGCCGATTTATTTTGTCTAGCCCAGGGATGTTGCACCGCCCCTTATAAATTTCCCTTAACGTGGCCCACACTTTTGGAAATATTTCTATACTAATAATCACTCTTCAATCAACACTTTGCCATGTTTCTGTCAGGACCCAAACTAATCCAATTATAAATGCATTAAAAACAAACAAATCCACCTTAAGTAGTAGTAGAAATTATTCTTATCTTATTATAATAACATTTTCATTATAATATCTGGGATATTACTTTATATTCATTATAATATCTGGGATATTACTTTATATTTCATTATAATATCTGGGATATTACTAATATTTTATTAACTAAAATTAACATATAATGATGTATTAATTAATTAATTAACTAATTTTATTTTTAAAGACAGAGTCTTGCTCTGTCACCCAGGATGGAGTACCGTGGGGTGATCTCAGTTCACTGCAGGCTTCGCCTTGAAGGTTCAAGCAATTCTTGTGCCTCAGCCTCCTTAGAAGCTGGGATTACAGTTATGCATAACTACACCTGGCTAATATTTGCATTTTTAGTACAGATGGGATTTCACCATGTTTACCAGGCTGGTCTTGAACTCCTGACCTCAAGTGATTCACTCACCTCAGCCTCTCGGTGTGCTAGGATCACAGGTGGGAGCCACTGTGACTAGCCTGATATATTAATTTAATTATCTATTAATTTAATGTATATCTATTTTTAAGTTTAAGGCAATGTTTACCATTCATCTATCATATTTATATTGCCATAATAGCAATATTATAAATCTAAAATGTGAAATTTATTTAACAATTAGAGGTGTTATTTTAAATATTGCCCTTCACTAGTGGTCAGAATGTGGACTTTGATTCCAGATAAACATGTGTTTGTTTCTTGGACCAAATTCATAATAGGTATAAACCCTTAGTTAATTCATCTTTACAGATTTCAATTTTGATACCTGCTAAATTAGAAAATTGAACTTACTTTGTGGAGTAGCTGTGAAGAAGACCCTAAAAATGTATGTAAATTTCCTAGTAAAATATGGTATTTGTGTTATAGATAGAATAATTGGTGGCCATTTGTACCCACCTACATATAATTGGATTTAACCTGAAATTTTCTCTAGATTTGTGATAGTAGTAATTTGAAAAACTTTTAAAGAATCATAAGCACTCTATATGCAATGTATGACCCCATAAATGCAGAAGATCATCATCATGAGGGTGAGAAGAGATGAAAGCCAGACGAGGTACAAGAAAATGGTTTCTAGTCTTTCTTGTGGAGTATAATAAATTATGATATCAACTACAGCAAAAAAAATATCCTTGTGGGAGTTTAGAAAAGATTAATTGTTCTAAGTAAAGAAAGTTTTCATTGCCACTCACCATTAATGGCCTTAATCTTCCTGATTGCTAAGACCTTTGCTCTCTTCCCCAGCTGAATCCTAATATGTCTTCTCATTCTAATAGGATTAAGCCTGGCACAACTCTGAGGCCAGTACCTGACTGAGGCACACATGTTACCTGCACTCAGATATGCTCCTAGAGGTCAGGGGTGGTGGCTCATGTCTGTAATCCCAGCAGTTTGGGAGGCCGAGAGAGGTGGCCAAGAGTCCCAAACCAGCCTGGCCAAAATGCCAAAACTCCATCTCTACTAAAAAAATAAAAATTAGCCAGGTATGGTGGCGGGTGCCTGTAATCTCAGCTACTCGGGAGGCTGAGGTAAGAAAACTGCTCAAACCCAGGAGGCGGAGGCTGCAGCGAGCCGAGATCGTGCCATTGCACTCCAGCCTGGGTGACACAGTGAGACTCTCTCTCTCTCTCTTTCTCTCTCCCTCTCTCTCTCTATATATGCACACACACACACACACACACACACACACACATATATATATATACACTCACACACATATATGTATGTGGCTCCAGACAACCAACATTACCTGGGGAAGCTCCAGGAAGAAGGAAGGAATACCAGAGATTCCTGAGCCAGGAAGCAAAGCCATAGTTCTTCGTTAAAGTCATGGTTTTATTACATCAAAAACAAGCACGTTCTGGGGTTAGGGGCCAGGACAAATGATGTCCTTTTCACTTCTCCCTGCTCACATCATCCCTCTAATACCATGTTAAACCTTTCGTCACATAGATTAAGAGAGAAATAGAATCCTCACATATACCCTCCTCTGTCATAATGCTTTCTTAGCTCCGTTGCCTTAAAGATGATGTTCAAGCAAACCACCGTGGCACACGTTTAGCTATGTAACAAACCCCACATCCTGCACATGTACCCCAGAGCTTAATAAATAAATAAATAGAGATGATGCTCAGACTCATTTTCCTGAGAAAGTAGAGCACCTTTCATGTAGACTTCCTGTCTGCCACGCCTGACTCTTTTTTACAATCAATACCCCAAACGTCTTCATGCCAACCTGACTATCATTGTCACTCTCCGACCCCACAAGCAGCTCAAGCATACAGGTGGTGACCATGCCCACCTCTGCATTCTCTCATTTTTCCTCTATGAAACAGGTGATTGGAACTGTGGGGTTTTTTCTCTTTTGTGATGGAGTCTTTCTCTGTTACCCAGGCTGGAGTGTAGTGGCATGATCTCTGCTCACTGCAGCCACCACCTCCCAGGTTCAAGCGATTCCTTTACCTCAGCCACCCAAGTAGCTGGGATTATAGTCACACGCCAGCATGCCTGGCTAATTTTTGTGTTTTTAGTAGAGACAGGGTTTTTTTGCCATTTTAACCAGGCTTGTCTTGAACTCCTGACCTCATGTGATCCACCTGCATCAGCCTCTCAAAGTACTGTGATTACAGGTGTGAGCCGCTGCACGCGGCCTGGGCTTTTTTTTTTTTTTTTTTAACAGAATTTATAGGGAGTCACATTCTTCCTTTGGTTCAGTTTCCCATGCTTCATATCCCAAACAGTAAAGCCTCTGCACTTTGGGAGGCTAAGGTGGGTGGATCATGAGGTCAGGAGTTCGAGACCAGCTTGGTCAGCATGGTGAAACCTCATCTCTACTAAAAATACAATAATTAGCCAGGCCTGATGCCACGTGCCTGTAGTTCCAGCTACTCAGGAGGCTGAGGCAGAAGAATGGCTTGAACCCAGGAGGTGGAGGTTGCAGTGAGCCAAGATCCTGCCGCTGCACTCCAGCCTGGGTGACAAAGCAAGACTCCATCTCAAAAAGGAAAAAAAAAGAAAAAAGAAAAAAAAATAAGTCTTCAGCAATATATGGGTGTGAAAAGCTTAAATGAGAAGGGTGGGAGAGGTCCTCACTTCCTTTGAGTGTATCCTTTTCACATGAAATTGAAAGTTTATGGAAGCTCAAAGCTGGCCGAGTCAGAGGTCATGCCTGTCTATCATCTCTGCCTTTTTAATGTACACACACCTAACAGCTGGCAGAATCAGCAAATGAAGGGGCTGGTGTTGGAAGCAAAGATCAGCAAGGAAAGTAAGAAAACTCCAATGGCAATGCACCTGGTTTTCTTGTAGACAAAACACTTCATTGGAAGTACGTGGGAATTAGGATTGGCTCAGAAAGCAAGATCCGGTTTTGACAGGGAAAATGAAACAGTTCTGGAAGCAGTGAAGTGTCTTCTCCAGATGAAGAGACCTCCGATGGGCAGGAACTGGTGGAAGGTATGACATTTACTGCTCCAAGTAGATGTGGGGCTCCCTTTGTTTCAGTCAGAGCTGCAGAAAGGATTCAGGATTATTGGGGAAACTGCTACTGGTGAGAAACTAGCAGAAAGTATGTTTCATGATGCGCTTACAGTAGTCATGGTTAGCCAAGTCTTGAGAAAAAAATTCTAATGTTGATGAAAAAGAAGATTTGAGATGGGAGGAGGGGCCCCAGGCACTCTCTGGACTCCCGGCCTCGGAAGCAGCCCTGGCAGCTTCTCCTTCCATCTCTCCTTAGAGAAAGTAGCTGCACATCCAAGGAGCCTTTGTCTTCCTCAACATAGATACAGGCATCTGTAAATTAGATGTTCACTGTTAAGTTTGCAGATGGAGGATTGTAGATATCCAGCAGTGATTGAATAGTGCATGGGATAAATGCAACCTAAACATCTTTCTTTGGTACTTCCTTTTAACTCAGCAAAATCAGATAGCACTCGTAGGAAGTAAACCAAGGAATCTGCTTGTTACGTTTTTAAAATAAAGAGAAAAAAAAATGTTTTAGAGGGGAATGCATGGCACATCAGATGGGATATAGGATGAAAACTCTCCATAGCAATGAAGTGTTAGCTGAGTATATATGCCCCGTGGAAAGAGACAGTGGAAGAGCTCAGTGCCCAGCAGAGCATGTGTGAGTTGAAGAACCAAGCCGCTGCCATTGCCTTTTATCGCAGACATGACTTAGTAAAGATCTGGCACCCAGTTCCCTCTCACCTCTCTGGGCCTTGGCCCTGATGCTCTCTGCTGTTTTTCTTTCTACCTCCTTCTCTGTCCCCAACACTAAGTCATTTTACAGCTTGTTGGCTTATGGACTTAATCTGGCCTGCAGTTATTTTGTTTTTAAATTGAATTTAAATGTTTTCAGTTACTAATATGCTCTCTCCAGTAAAACAGTCAATGTTACATGTTTTACTTCTGCTTTACACACTACCGAGTACCAGCTCAGTCAGGAGACCCTCACCCAGGTGGGCTGAAGGAATTGAGAGGCAGACACCCAGATAGCAAAACAGAGTGGATCTATTCTGGGGACCAAAAGCCTGAGAGCCTGCAGGGCTGACAGCTCTTCCAGGCTGAAGGCCCCGAGCAGAGATTCATCCATGTGTTTGTTTGCTCTTTGACAGGTGGTTCTTATTAATACACAGATGTCCTACATACACACATAACTCAGCTGTTACCTGCCTACCACTAATTACAAACTAAAAGTATCTTCTACAAGGGAACAGTGGGTGCACGGTAAACTTAACGTTTCTCAACAACACACTTTCTTAATTTCCTGTTGGCTATTAATGAGTTTGTGTGCCTACTAGTAAGTCTCCCTTCCCCTCATCCAGGAAGCTTTTCCTCTCCACCCCGTGGTGGTTAATACAGGGTGTCAACTTGATTGGATTGAAGGACACAAAGTATTGTGCCTTGGTGTGTCTTTGAGGGTGTTGCTAAAGGAGATTAACGTTTGAGTCAGTGAACTCAGAGAGGCAGACCCACCCTCCATCTTGGTGAGCACCCTCAAATCAGCTGCCACCGAGGCTAAGATAAAAGTAGGCAGAGGAACGTGGGAAGACTAGACTGCCTGAGTCTTCCAGCCTCCATTTTACTCCTGTGATGGATGCTTCCTGTCCTCTAACATCAGACTCCAAGTTCTTCAGCTTTGGGTCTCTTAAACTTACATCAGTGATTTGCCAAGGGCTGTCGGGACTTCAGACATGGACTGACGGCTGCACTGTCAGCTTCCCTACTTTTGACATTCTGGAAATTTGACTGGCTTCCTGGTTCCTCAGCTTGCAGATGTCCTATTGTGCGACTTCACCTTGTGATCCTGTGAGTCAATTCTCCTAATATACTCCCCTTCAGGTATTCATCTATCCTAATAATTCTGTTCCTTTAGAGAACCTGACTAATACATCCTGAGTGTAAATCGAGTGATCTTGTTATGAGTTTCCACAGAAAAGCATTCCTATATACAGCATAGCTGTTATCACACAGCATCTTTTTGAAAACAAGAGTTAGTATTTTATCTGTGTCACCAATACCTATTATGGTGCTTGACACATACACATGCTCTTTTATCAATCTATCTATCTACCTGTCTATCTATCTACCTAACTGTCTGTCTATCTATCTATCCATCCATTCATCTTCATCTGCCTATTTAGTTTTAAGGTTCCGAGAACAGCATATTCAGATAATGCTGACAAATAGCGCCATTCAACAGATGATGAAAGAAATGGAAGGCTGTTAATTTAGAAAAGTTAATCCATTCGAGGACACAATTTTTTCATAATGCACCATTTCATAATAGAGCAAACTATTCTACCTTTTCCCCCAATCACATGCACTGTATTTTTTATTGGACCATGCACTCCTCAGGAACAGAGAGCCTTCCTGCTATTTCTACATCATTAAGTCTCCAGAGCCCTGCAGATGGTATATGTGCAGTAAATCTATTATAAATGAATAAAATATCTGAAGCCTTGAGGGTAAGGAAGCATGTTTATTTGCTTTTCAAAATGTAGAGCTGGGTCCCATGGGTGGCACTTAAAAGGAAGAGGACTGGAATTCTCTGAGAGAGGGGATGAAACGACTGGAGTGGCACAAACATCTGATGGACTATTTAGTGAGAGTCATGAGTGTCAGGGTTCATGGTCATTTGAGATCCCTCTTCAAAAGTAAACACTTCCCTTTGAGGCCATGTGGTTTGACGCTCTCATAACTGCAAGTCCCTGGCACTCTATCAAGAAGAGATTTATTAAAAGTAACAGACCAGGATATTATTACATAAAGAACACTGTCCCTTAGCTGCAGTCAAATTACCCAGCCATCAGATGGTTTCCCTCGTTTCCTGAAGAGTATATATCTTCTATCGCTGCTACTTGGTGAGAACTAGATTTGTTTCTGTCCACCGTGCTAGACACAGCCACATTGGAAATTATGTCTCCAATATCAATTGAACAGAAATATCAGAGGACTCAGTACCAGGTGGTTGTTTAGTTTGTTGGATATTTACTGTGATTTTACTGCTTATCTTTTGGTACAAATTTCTCTTTGGTGTTCCAACAAAAGTTAAAACAGCCAGTTAGTGACCCTTGATTTTTATCTCACCATATTACTTCTAGTTTCTGAACAGTTTTTGAAAATCTTTTGCAGTTTTATGTCCAGTGATTTACATACAAGTGGAAGGCTTGGAGTTGATGGTTGGCTATCATGATGATGGTATGATATGAGAACCCAGGGATACCTGATATGACTCTTCAGCCCCATATGACTCCACAGGTGAGTGAAACATGAAGACATTGAGACATCTGCAAGTTGGAAGCAGCCAGGTGAAAATTCATTATTAGGGATGGCTTTAGACACAACTCCCAATCAAACTTAGTGAGCTGCCATTGACACAAATGAGTTGCAAGTCTCATATGCTATATGAGCATCTATGAATTTGATTCCTTTTAGGCTCATCACCAAAAGCCACACTCTAAGTTGTTGTCATGATGTATTTTGCTCTCTGGACTAATCCAAAACTATATCTGGTGCATCAGGCAACTATTTAACAACACCCATGAGACCCTAGGAAGTCCTTCTTCTAGCTGAGAGGGTATACCAGACATCATTTAATTATTTATGAATTCTTAAATATTTAAGCTTTGACTTCAGATTTAATTTGACTTAGAGACTTGTATTTCCTAGGGAAAGTGTAGCTCAGAAACAGCTTTAGTTTTTACTTAGCAATTTGGATATCTTCTCTGTGTATGTCCTGCTTATAGACTTATACTATGTACAGTTGACCCTTGAAACATATGGGGTTGAATTGCACAAGACTACTTATACACAGACTTTCTGCTACTTCTGCCACCCCGATACAATAAGACCAAGCCCTACTCATCCCCCATCACCCCATGCTACTCGACATAAAGATAACAAGATGTAGACCTATATGATGATCCACTTCCACTTAATGGATAGGAAATATATTTTCTCTTCCTTACACTTTTCTCAATTAAATTTTTTTTCTCTTGCTAATTTTATTGTGAGAATACTGTACATAATAAATATAACATACAACATATGCATTCACCGACTGTTCATATTATCAGTAAGGTCTCCAGTCAACAGTAGGCTATGTGTAGTTAAGTTTTCAGGGAGCCAAAAGTTGTACACAAATTTTAAACTGCATGGAGGGTTGGATTTTCCTAACCTCCACATTGTTTGAGGATCAGCAGTACCTAGAACTAACTATCTGATGTCTACAGCATACTGACTGGAGATTTGTTCAGGTAAACCAAAAAGTTCATTTGGTACTTTTTTTTTTTAACTTTCAAAATGCTGTAGGCTATGTTTCTGCCATTTACCTTGGTGCTGTATGACAGGGATTGCCATTTACCCAGCCAGCTCCAAAAGTCTATGTTTTCCCAGCCTCTGGCGTTTCCTCACCGTTTTTCAGCTTATTTTTGCCACTCTTTATCAAAGCCAGTGCAATATATTATGTTAGTTCCCCAGTCCTAGATTCCAATTTCTGTATCAGTTAGCTATTACTATTTAACAAATCATCTCAAAACCCAATTACTTAAAATGACCATTGATTTATCCTGTGATTCTGCATTTTGGAGCACCTCTGGGTTCAACTTTTGCTGCTTTTAGCTGTGCCCTCGTTTGTGTCTGTGGCATGAGTGGGCAGTTATTCTGACTTGTCCTGGCTCATGTTGTCTTTGATTTTCCAGCAGGCTAGACCATCTGGCCTCCTGATGACTCAATAGCTGATTGAACACACATGAGTGAGCGGAGCTGGGAAATGAGAATCATCCATTTGAATCCAGATCAAATTCCCAAATCGTAGAATTTTAAAGCTAAATATGTGGTTGTTGTTTAAAGCCCCAGTATTTGTGGTATAAAAGCTCACTCTTATTACTACAGGACATTTCAAAAACCTATGGAACCTATACTTCTCAATGTCTGTGGAATTAAGGCAGAGAGACTACTGAAAGGTTGGCATACTTAAAAGTCTCTTGTGTATCTATGTGGAAACAAGTAAGCATAAATGAATAATTAATAAATACTTAAGTAGGAAGAAAGAATGAGACAGAATTGGTTAGAAAAAGACAAAAAGAATAAGAGAAATATGACTTGGACATTTCTAGGTCTCAATAGAAAAGAGCATGGATGCGATGTATTGGTAGAAGCAGATAACTTAGATTTCATTCTCCAGAGATCAGCATTGATTTTTGGTTACATGTCACAAAGTGTGTTGGGGGCTGGGACCTCCATTATCATCTGGTTGGCTTAACAAGGGTTCTTGAGGAGATGAAACTATTAGGACAAATGTTTGGAAATAAAATTGCCTCTAAATTAGTGGGGACTTCAATTGCATGCATGATGGGTCTTATTTTTTTTTTTTTTTTTTTTGGTCCTGGAAACTGGAGTGTTTCCATGATCACAGCCACACACAACCCCATTACTACAATAAGATCTGTCTTCAGGTACAGTGATCATATCCCCCCATGGGCACAAAATTATGTTCTGCAGGTGTAAGGGAAGTATAGAAAAGATACTGCAACAAGACTTTCTTACTACTCCAGAGAACATGTTAACCTTGAAAAATGTAAATTACAGCTCAGAGCATAGGCCTGTCAATCAAGTTAATCCCTGAACAGAATGAAAAGTTGAACTTTCAATACAATCGTAACTCTCCTCAATCTATCTCTTGCTCTTGCTCTCTCTCTCACTTGTTACATTTACATAATGTAACAACTAATCAGACAATCTGGTCTGTAAAAAGTTAAACTTTATAAAGTTGTTACTAATTACGACACTTCTTTTGCTGCATCAGAACCAGATTAAACACCATAATAATAATCCAATGCCTTGTGATAAAGTAGTAGGTGCTTTATGAAGAAAAACATGGATACGTTTTACTTTAGATTATTCTTGTAGGCTCATGGCATATTCTACCATGAAACATTTACCCTTAAGCCTTGGAAACTGGTTTTATGGATCTAGGCTTTTACATTTAGTGGTGTGTGTCAACAACGAAATCTTGTGTTTTCTCTCACATGCAACATTTGCAAATCAGTGGAGAGGTCACATTTAATAAGCCCTATGTTCCAAGTTGAAAAACAATAAACAAAATTAAGTTAAAGTTACCAGATGGTGGGTTAAGAAATGCTGAGAAGCAAAAATAGCATTGGCCACAATAATTAACATTTTTTTGATCCTGAATTACCCTATCTATTAAACCATGTGATAACCAGTGCTCTCTTTTGGTTTAATTGTTGCCAGGAGGGGCCAGGGACTCTGTGGGCACTTGGATTATACAGCATTGCAGCTGAAGTAGCTGGCTTCTTACAATGGGTGCAATAGAGTCCCTGCTGAGGGCTGATCCTCCCTTGGAGGAATGCTGGAAAAAAAAAAAAACAAGAAAGATGGTAGTTGCAGAAGACCAGGAGGCAGACCTGTTGGAGCTCTCCAGTGAGGAGGTGGCTCAGGAGGCATGTAGGGCTAAATAAACCTTGGAAATAGAAAAAACTGGGTTTGTTAGAGTAAAGAATATTTGTTTTAATTTCAAAACTACAGAATCTTAAAATGTTTTTCTCCTTTTCATCATATGTTCCCCTGCTCTGTGAAGATTCATTGTGTTCTTTTTATTGATGTAACAAACCTCACTGCTATTTACTCACAGAAAGCTGTAGCAATATTTATTTTAATTATGAATGTACTATTTGGACAGGAATTGGCAGATGTAGGTCACTACTGCTCCATTTGGCTTCAGTTGGCTCTGGGGATGAGAACAGCTGGGACGGTCTCCAGTATGGTTTGCTCTGTGGACTCCCCAGCACGGTGGCTTCAGGGTAGCTGGACTTCCGATAAAGGAGCTCACGGTTCCAAAGACACATTCTGAGAGAGTTGGAGAGACAGAGAAAGAGGTGGAAGATACTGCAAACATAGCATCAAAAGTCATACTGCATTGCTTTTCTAAGGTAGCGTCAAAAGTCATACTGCATTGCTTCCACTCATTCTATGCATTACCCAAAAGTCACTAAAGCAAGTTTGTATTCAAGGAAAAAGGAATTATTCCTCACCTTTTAATGGGAGTATTGCCAAACACTTAGAGGTAAGGTTTAATACTCTCACTCTTTGATTTTTAATATGTTAAGATTCTGTGCTTTCTATAGGTTTTATTTATCTTTTACCAGATCTTTGGACAAATCCTCAGAACTTATTCTTTAATAAGTTGTTTTTAATTGGTGTACCTCTGGGCAACTCCTGATATAGCTGAATTTTTGTGGAACTAGATAATGCATATCCCCTTATTCTTTAATAAGTTTTTAATCGGTATACCTCTTGGCAACTCTTGAGATAGCTGGATTTTTGTGGAACTAGTCAATGTGTATCCCTCTGTTCCTCTGGCAGTATTCTCCAGTGATCCCACTAGAAAGATAATTGGGAGGCCATGGTGAAAGATAACAGGAGAACATATCAGGCCACAGTTTATGATACTTTTTAATTAAAAAATGTAAATGGAGGATAGTCCATATGTAATTCCTATATAAATAATCTCAAGATGAGTATTTTATTGAAAGGAGCAGAGTCTATTTTCTAATAATATAGCATGCCAAGTGCCTTGGGATATACACCAAACACACTGAAGAAATGGTTGTTATCAGGATGTTACAGTCCTCTAAGGATAACCATTATAAGGAATGTAACCATTAATATCTATTAAACACTCCCTATAAGCCAGACATTGGTACCTAAGTAAAATTCAATAAATATTTTTGAATGAGGTAAAACACAAAACAAAGCAAACCCAATAAGTAATAATTTATTGTCATTCTTTAACCTTCCTGGAGCCTCTTCAGAAGAGCTCCTAGCACAGTACTGAGCTCTAGAGCCATTGTGTGTGTGTGTGTGTGTGTGTATGTGTGTGTGTGACAGATCTTTATGCCACAACCACAAGGAAAGGCAGAGGGGGCTCAATAGAGGTACTTACAGTGTGCCATATGCACAGAAGTGGTAGTGAGAGTACAACTGTGGTTGCTGGGGGATCCCATTTCATGATGGAAACATCAAGCTGAGAGAGAATAAAAGACTTCCTGTGCTCCCAAACTAATTGATGGAGGAGGCAGGATATGCCCATGCAGTCTAATTCAAGCCTTTATTTAGTGAGTGGTCCCCAAGGTGGCATCGTCTCACTCTATGGATTTACAAATTGATGTATTGGGTGTCAGAGTAAAATAGAACAATTTTCATATGTGTTTTTCTCACATTTTAAAATTAAATTATTTAATATGTTCAAATGTATGTACAATCATAAATAAAAACATAAGACATGTATATATAAATACACATACCTATAAAAATGTTCATTTTTAAATTTACATGTATATTTGAAAATTTTTTAAAGTGATCACTTAATTAAGTCATAATTGGGTGCTGCCCACTGGTGTTCTTAAAGTGAGAACAATTGTCCCAGTATTTACATCAAGAACACAAAGACTGGGTGTGGTGGCTCACTCCTGTAATCCCAGCACTTTGGGAGGCTGAGATGGGCAGATCACCTGAGGTCAGGAGTTTGAGACCAGCCTGACCAACACGGAGAAACCCCGTCTCTACTAAAAATACGAAATTAGCTGGGCATGGTGGTTCAGGCCTGTAATCCCAGCTGCTTGGGAGGCTGAGGCAGGAGAATCACTTGAACTTGGGAGGTGGAGGTTGTGGTGAGCCGAGATTGTGCCATTGCACTGCAGCCTGGGCAACTAGAGTGAAACTCCATCTCCAAAAAAAGAAAAAAGAAAAGAAAAAAGCAACATTTTTCTGTGTTGGAATATGTGTTCAATTACTCTGAGTAGCTTTCCAGTTGATAGTCAAGTGGCATGATTATTTCAAAAGCTATTAGTTCCTATAGATTAAATTATATCTAACACTTACCACCCTCAACCCCATTAAAACATCAGGCCATTTCATACCGTTCTTGCAGCGTTTTCAAGGGCTCCATTAGCATCATGAGAAACTTAACACTGTGAATTGGCAAGTAATTAAATGCAGCATATGATGAGCTTCTGAAGCCCTGTTTCTATTTGGAGGAAACCCAAGTGTCTCACCTGAGTTGAAGTATCTGAAGATTTCTATCATCTAGAAACATTGTTCCTGCAGCAGGAAAGATCATATTCTATTGTTGATGAGGAAGATAATAGAAAATGTGCTATCAGGAAAAACAAAGTTATGCTACCTGGCATGGCTGAGCTTTCACAACCTTTAGTGTCAGAGCTAAGACAACTCACTTCCTTTCAAGACCCTGTGAAACACTTATAATGTGTCAGATTCTACAGAAAGTGAAGAAATAAGACGAACTCCTGATCTAGAGGGTCTCATATCCTAGCACAAAAGACATATAAACAAAAATATGTATAATGCTGCATCATAAATTTAAGAATAAATAACTACATAGGTACTTACCTTTGTCCAATTCTTCAAATGTGACCTACATGTTTTCTGATATGCCCCACTGTTCTGGCATACAAATGTCAGCAGAAGACTCAAGCACTGCTTACATAATTGCATCAAGCAATTCATCAAGTGTCTTATGGGTTACAATAAAAATATATACAGAAAAACAGAGGGAAAATATTATAATACTATACTCTTATAATCATCCTCATCCCACATTTCCTGGAATTAACCATTGTTAGAATCTAGGCATTGTTATTTTCATTTTAAATTTTAAAAATGTCTTATGTCATAACATCATATATGGTTATGAAAAATTGAGGAAAACTTAAAACAATAAAATAAATCACTGCAAACCTCATTACTTAAAAGTAATGTCAAGTGCTATGGTAATGGATATCTTTCACTAAGGAGTGGATATGTTGAACATATGTAATGTTTTATAAAAATGGAATTGTAGTCTGTTTCTTCTTTAGCTCCTCTTTAATTTGTACTCTCTTTATTGTCTAATTTTTTTACTAAGTAATCTCACTCATTGTACTATATTTTGCTTATTTCTTTAGGTATTAGATGAGGAGTGCGTTTTGTAATACATGTTCCACTTTCTACTTCATTTGTTCTCAGCTGCTTTTTTTTTCTAAGCAATATTCATACCTGGCTTGGTTGGGATTATATTTTTTATTTGATTACTTGTAAACTCCTTTTTTTTCTAGTTCATGCCATTCAGTTTTTAGTATTGATTGGATAACTTTGATTTGTTGAGCACTATGCCAAGTTCTTGTTTCTGTTCTCCATGAGGGAGAGATATAAAACAAACATACAAATAAAATTATTACAAATATGTATAAAAAACACAAACATGGTGCTAAGGAAACAATCATGAACAAATCTTATTAAGATTAGAGGGGCTTAAAATGCTTCTCTTAAGAAGTTAGAATTGAACCAAAATCTAAATAATGGTAATCCCAACACTAGAATAGTGCCTGGGATATAGTAGTTAATAAATATTTTATGGTTTTTAACTCAAGGGATAAATGCTTGAGAGGATGGTTACCCCATTCTACATGATGTGCTTATTTCACATGGCATTCCTGTATCCAAACATCTTATGTACTCCCATAAATATATACA
Organism: Cheracebus regulus; assembly: GCA_963574635.1. Classification (NCBI taxonomy): domain Eukaryota; kingdom Metazoa; phylum Chordata; class Mammalia; order Primates; family Pitheciidae; genus Cheracebus; species Cheracebus regulus. The sequence continues at coordinate 61,076 of CAUYQU010025782.1, forward strand.
TCAACTATGAACCCACAAAACGCTAAAAAATATTTAAAAAGAAAAAAAATTGATAAATTGATAAATGGAAAAATACCTTAATGTAAGTATTAGAAAGAAGAATATGTAAATAGAGGGTTCTTTCTATAAGTGTCCAGAATATTTTACTATAGTCTTATTTACTTATTAATTTTCTTTTTAGTATTGACATCATTTATTACTAGAATGGTAATGACGATAACTACTATCTTTATAGCTGTTATGTATGAATTGACACCATAAAACAGCACTGAAATGGCACCCAGATCTGTGTCCCCACTCAAATCTCACATTGAATTGTAAACCCTGGTGTTGAAGGTGGGGCCTAGTGGAAGGCGATTGGATTATGGGAGTGGTTTCTCATAGTTTTACACCATCCCCCTTGGTACTGCCATAGTGATAGTGAGTTTGTGAGATCTGGTTGCTTAACACTGTGTAAAATGTAAGACATGCCTGTTTCTCTTTTAATTTTCACCATGATTGAAAGTTTCCTGAGACCTCCCCAGAAGCAGAAGCAGTTGTGCTTTCTGGACAGCCGACAGAACTGTAACCCAATTAAGCCTCTTTTCTTTATAAATAACTCAGTCTCAGGTATTTCTTTGTAGCAGTGTAAAAATGGACTAATGTAGAAAATTGGTGCCAAAGAGTGGTACATTGCTGTAAGGATACCTGAAAATGTGGAAGTAACTTGGGAATTAGGTAATGGACAGAGGTTGGAACAATTTGGAAGTCTGGACTCAGAAGAAGACAGGAAGTTGAGGGAAAGGCTGGAACTTCATAGAGACTTGTTGAGTGGTTGTGACCAAAATGCTGGTGGTGATACGGACAATGAAGTCCAGGCTGAGGATGTCTCAGATGGAAATGAGGAACTTATTGGAAACTGTTGTAAAGGTCACTTTTGCTATGCTTTAGTAAAGAGCCTGACTGCATGGTGCCCTTCTCTAGAGATCTATGGAACCTTAAACTTCCGAGTGATGATTTAAGGTATCTGGTAGAATAAATTTTTAAGCAACAAAGTGTTTATATAGTGGCCTGGATGCTTCTAACCACCTATGCTCATATATGTGAGCAAATAAATGACCTGAAGCTAGAACTTATTTTTATTTATTTACTTATTTTTTTTTAATTTTTATTTTTGTTTTAACTTCTGGCGTACATGTGCAGGATGTGCAGATTTGTTACACAGGTAAATGTGTGCTATGGTGGTTTGCTGCACCTATCAACCTATCACCTAGGTTTTAAGCCCAGCATGCATTAGCTATTTTTCCTAATGTTCTCCCTCCCCTCATTCCACTCCTGAGAGGCCTCAATGTGTGTGTTGTTCCCCTCCCTGTGTCCATGTGTTTTCATTAGTATTTATATTTACAGGGGAATCAGAGAGTAAAAGTTTTGAAATTTTGCTGTCCAACCATGCGATAGCAAAGAAAAGCCCATTTTCGGGGGAAGAATTCAGGCAGGCTGCAGAAATGTTCTATAAGTAAAAAGAAGCCAAGTGCTAATAATTAAGACAATGCGGAAAAGGCCCCAAAGGCATATCAAAGACCTTTGTGGCAGCCCAGCCCCTCCAATCACAGACCCAGAGACCTAGGAGGACAGAATGATTTTGTAGGGCCTCACTACCCTGTGCAGCCTTGAGGCACTGCTTCCTGCATCCTGGTTGTTTTAGCTCCAATCAAGGCTCAAATGGGCCCAGGTACACCTGAGACTACTACTTCAGAGGGTACTAGCCCTAAGCTTGACAGTCTACACATGGTGTTAAGCCTGCAGGTGCACAGAATGCAAGAGTTGAGGATTGGGAACCTCTCCCTAGATTTTTGAGGATGTTTGAAAAGCCTGAATGTCCAGGCAGAAGCCTGCCACAGGGGCAAAGCCCTCATTAATAACCTCTACTATGGCGATGTCAAGGAAAAACATTGAATTGAAGCCCCACACATATTCCCTACAGGGGCACTGCTTAGTGGAGTTGTAAGAAGAGGGCCACCAGCCTCTAGACTCCAGAATGGTAAATCCACTGGCACCATGCACCTGGAAAAGCTGCAGGCACTCAACATTAGCCCTTGGGAGAAACTGTTGGGGTCTGAAACTGCAAAGCCACATGGCCAAATCTGCTCAAGGCCTTGGAAACCCACCCCTTGCACCAGCAAGCCCTAGATGTGATACACGGAGTTAAAGAAGATTGTTTTGAAGTTTTAACATCTAATGACTGCCATGGTAGGTTTTGGACATGTGTGGAGGCTTTTCTTTGGGTAACCCCTTTCTTTTGGTCCATTTCTCCTTTTTGTAACTGGATTATTTACCCAATTCTATACCTCCATTGTAGGGTGAAAATAACTAACTTGTTTTTGATGTTACAGGCTTATAGGCAGAAGGAACTTGCTTTGTCTTGGGTGAGACTCTAGACTTTTGAGGTAATGCTGAAATGAGGTAAGACTCTGGAGGACTGTTGGGAAGACATGATTGTATTTTGAAATGTGAGAAAGACATGATATTTTGGAGAGGCCAGAGTGGAATTATGTGGTGTGAATCTGTGCCCTCAACCAAATCTCATGTCAAAGTTTATTCTCCAGTGTTGGAGGTGGGGCCTGGTAGAAGGTGACTGAATTATGGGGGGGTGGGATTCTCATAGTTTAACACACCATCCTCCTTTGTTCTGTCAAGATGATAGTTCCCATGAGATCTGGTTGTTTAAAAGTGTGTGACACCTCCTGCCTCTTTCCCTTCCACCTGCTCCAGCCACGTAACACATCTCTGCTTCCCCTTCACCTTCTGTCTTGATTGTAAGTTTCCTGACGCCTCCTCAGAAGCAAAATCTTCTAAGCTTCCATTACAACCTGCATAACTGAGAGGGAATAAAATCTCTTTTCTTTAAAAATTACCCAGTCTCAGGTGTTTCTTTATAGCAGTGCAGGAATGGACTAATACACGCACTCTAATCACCTTTATTGATATCTCAATTAACTATCAGAAAATTATAAAGTAAAACTTTGTATGTGCAAGATGTTGTTTTGTTTTGTTTTTCCAGATGAGGAAATTGCAGCTTAAAGGAGCTTAACTAATTTAGCCAAGGCCACAAAGCAATAGGAAAGAACCCAAAATTTAAAACAGACTTGCCTTTCTACAAATCCAATGATTGACATCCACAAGCCTAATATGATGTCCTATGTAGCCAGCTGCTTGTCTTGGTCCAAATGCCACAAAATGCAACAGGTCTGAGAAATGCATTCACCTGTAGCAATGGTGGGTAAAAGAACTATGAGGAAAGCTAGTAAAGCAAGGTAAGTTTGGACCCAATACTGGGCCCAGGTATATCTAAATTCAAATTCAAGTCTAGACATTTCACAAGGTGACATTGGGTGAATCGCTGTTTCCAAATTACTTAGGTTTCAATACCTGCACCATGGAGACAATAACACATTGATGTGTATGATGATTAAATTATATAATGTAAGTAAAATGCTGAGCTCTTGACTTGACAAAGTGGAGTGGTTGTTTAGAGTGCACATATCAAGTTAAAGGAAGTAGTTGATTTGTATGTATAGAAAGGGTCTGGGTGACTTTTTAGAAAAAATAACAGATAAACTGAGATTCAAAGGACAAATGGAAGTTTGCAAAATAGAGAGAAGGGAAAAATATTCCAGATATAGCAAGTTCTATGCACAAAGACAAGAAACAAACTCCTTATGTGGAAACCACATATCAATAATCATTTTTTTTCTTTACTTTTTACAGCAAGTCGAGGGCACTGGAATGCAATGTTCCTGCTTAACAGAAATTTTGACAATATTCTTAAAACAGTGTTCATCATGAGAAGAATTATAACAAAAGGACTTCCCAGAAAAGAATTAAAAAATTCTTCCTTGAATTGTGCATTCATTTTGTATTTGCAAATGGGGACACTTGTTTCACATTCTAAACCAACTGGGCCTGAAGAATTTATTTCTGGCTACTTCTTTTTAAGTGCCAAAGTGTCTTCCTACGTCTTCTTACATTTATTGTCCAGAGTATAAGTTCTCCTAGGGAGAGAGTTTTCAAAATTATAATGCTCACTGAGCATTAAATGCTAATAATTTTATTATTCCTTTCCTAGCACTTTGTAGTTGCAGCTGGGCCAAGAATTCTAAGTGTGAAGCTAAAGTACAAAAGCTGGTATGAGAGGTATTTCAGGAAAGGAGTATAGGCTGAATAATTGCAAATGTCTTTGAAGAATACCAGTGCTTTGCTGTTTCCAGCTTAAGTTAGCAGCCTTGAGAAATTAGAGAAGATTTTCATTAGCATCTTATCCTTCTATGTTCACCAGCACCATTTGGTAGGAATAAAATTGAAATCTTGCTAGCTATTATCTTTGTTAGAATTATTAAATACTTTAGCTTGGGAGGAATTATTAAAGAGGAAAGGGAGTATCTCTTGCTAACAGCCTACTTGGTGTCACTGTATTGCTTAATCCTCACAATGTTGTAATAATTACTGTTGTCCCCATTTGCAAATATAAAACGTATGCACAGGAGGTAAAACAGCTAAAAAACACACAGCACCAGGATACTAGTGCTTCTCACACATTAAAGACCAACTTTAAAGATATCACCATGGATCAGCTTAGGCTGACAATTAAATAGATGTGCTTTATTGCTAACAAATTCTATGCATCATATTCATGGACAAATGCATTGGTAGATAATGCACAAAGGACACTCATTCATTGATTTTCTTTTTGTATACATTACGTCACCATGTGAAACAGAATTTAGAGTTACATGCATTAAAAATCACATAAAATTTTGAAAAATACAAGAATGCAAATACTAAAATACGTTTTTTAGATAAAAAAATTGTAGCAGGGGATAAGAATCCAAAACTTCCAGGACATGGAAACCAATGCAAAAGCATAGCATAAACTATTTCAGAAAATCTGGTATTTAATATAAATAAGCAAATTGCATTATATCACTCATTACTTAATAAAAAATTGAGCATTTGTTTTTTGGGGTTCATACTTTATAACATTTGGTGCGTATTTTTATAACATTATTATGTAATCCATCAATGGACTGTGGGTGGTGCGAGGGAGCAGTGATTCCAAATATTTACAAATCACATCCATTACCTTGAATGGTGTTATTATGGCCTCCACAACCATTGTGCTGTCAACTCAAAGGAAGAAATATCTTCCTCAAGCTCTATTTGAAGGCCAAATATATCTTCCCACCTTTGTTTCTACTATTCTAATTCATCATCTGGTCATTTTTCGACATCTCCTTTAATACAGCTTTATTTTATACCTCTAGGTCTTTTGATGTATGCTATTAGGCATGTCTTCCTTACTGCTGCGTACATCCACCATGTGATTTAAACTCACATTTTCACCTGCTCTTCCAGTTCTCTCACATCTTTTCTCAGTATGAGCCTTAGGAGTCACCCTAACTACCCAGCTTTGTTAATCTGTATTATGACAAAGAGATAAAGTCACTCTCCTCTAAAAGCCAAGGCTTCTAATGATCACGTAGGTGGGTAGTCACCTGTTTACATACTTGTTAGCACCACTAGATTGTGCATACGTTTCACAGGACAGTGCATGAAGCTTACATTATCTTTTAAACTTTACCAGGAATGCCACAGGTCAGTGTGGTATCTGCAGAGGTGAGCAGGTAACAGATGCATGTGGCCGTGAAGTCAAACATGCAGCACTCTAAAGGCTGCGAGAGGTCACATTCCACCCTGGTGTCAGATGTATCACAGGGTGGAGAGCAAGCCTCCTGTGCTCCAGCTTGCCTGGTGCCTCATTCTGCTGTTCAGCATCCTTTCAGGTCTCTTTTTCCAAGTGTAAAGACCTAGATGCTCACACAACCTGAAAACTCTATCATAGTTTTATACTTTCTAGCTCTGTAGCCCAGTATTTACTTTCACACACAACCAGGGCAGGCACAGTGGCTCATGGCTGTAATCCAAACACACTGAGAGGCTGAGGCTGGAGGCCGGCTTGAGCTCAGAAATTCTAGATCAGCCTGGGCAACATAGTGGAAACTTGTATCTACAAAAAATAAAATATATGTATAAGCGTTTGCTGCATGCAGTGGCATGTGCCTATAGACCCAGCTACTCAGGAAGCTGAGGTGGGAAGATTGCATGAACCCAGGAGGTTGAACTGTGACTGCACCACTATACTCCAGCCTGGATGACAGAGTGAGACCCCGTCTCAGGAAAAAAAAAAATCACCTCACAAGTCACTTATTAGGGAAATTGTGCTCACCCTACAAGCCTCTCTCCATTTTGTTGTCTAATAGCAATTTATAACTTTCTTAATAACATTAATCATAAATTATAATCATATATTATTTGGGTAAATGCTTGAGTAAGTATTTTCTACTCAGCAAGCTGAGATAATAGTCCCATCTCAGCCTCTGGAGTAGCTGGGAAAACAAGTGCATCCACCGAACCCAGCAAATTTTTTATATTTGTATCTTTTTATAGAGACAGAGTCCCATTGTGTTGTCCAGGCTGATCTTGAACTTCTGGGCTCGAGTGATTATTTCATCTCAGCCTTCCAACGACCATAGCTTCTGGAAACCAGGGTTAATGTATTTTTTAAACTCATCATTTTATCCTCAGCACCTAATAGCTAAAAGGCATCTTAAAAATACTTTTGAAAAATAAATTAATATGTGCACTTAGTCATAGAAAGAAAATATTGAAGTTATTAAGGTTCCGTTGAGCTGACATACATGAAACATCTTGGAAAGATTCTACCTCTGTATCAATTAAATCTGGCCTGGTGGGATGGCTCACACCTGTAATCCCAGCAATTTGGAAAGCAGAGGCAGGCAAATTGCCTGAGGTCAGGAGATAGAAATCAGCTTGGCCAACATGGTGAAACCCTGTCACTACTAAAAATACAAGAATTATCCAGGTGTGATGGCTGCACCTGTAATCCCAGCTACTCAGGAGGCTACTCAGGAGCTACTCAGGAGGTGAAGGGAGGAATGTACTAATGGCATTAATAAAAAGTAATAGAAGAAGAAAGCAAGAAAATAAAATGAACTACAAAGAAAGACCACTTGGACAAAGAAAAGGAAATGATTTTTCTTTCTTATTTCTTTATTTGAAGCTATGAGGCTTCAATATAAGATTTCAGAATCCACAGATCTCAGCAAGTAGCTTGAGACATATGTTATTTGAATGTTTCCCTTAACACTGCCATGAGACCCCCTCCAAAAAGAACAAATAAAAGTCTCCAGATTTCCACTTAAAAATCTTCCTTGTATTAATAACTCACGGATGGTTGGCAGAATCTGTATTATTCACCAAGATCCATAGTTTGTTTGATGATGGATCACATGAGGAAATACCTGTTTGAGAAGTGTTTTTCTCAGAAGAAGTCACACCACTGTACCAATTAAAAGGAGGGGAACCAGCAAAGAGGAATTTTTACAGCATAGGACGATTTGGTTTCTATGTAAAGATGAATTTTATGTTCACCAGACTTCCCCATGGAAAGCAAAGCTTATTCAAATATCTGAATTGTATGCCCTTTCCACACTTACTGTTTAACTTTAGGCAAATTACATAGTTGTTCTCCACCTCTGTTGCACTAGTTATAATTCTCCAGAAAAACAAAAACAATAAGCATTTAGAGATATATAAGAGGAAATTTATTATGGGAATTAACTTATATGGTCATGGAAGCCTAGAATTCCTAAGTTCTACTATACGTTAGCTAGAGACCTAGGGATCATTTACCATCAAATCTATTCCTCAGGTAGAAAAATAGGGTAATAATTCCTATTTCTCAAGATTGTTTTAAATATTATCTAAAATAATCTGGACAAATAACTAAGGACAGTATCTATAATCACATAATAGATGCTCTGTAAATGCCAGCAAAGAAAAAGAGAAAGGAAATGAGAAGAAAAATTAAGATGAGGGAGATGGGGAGTATTTTTTTCTACTCTTTCCTCCAGCAAACACTATATAAAATTACTTCTCAGAAATTAAATAACAATGAAGAGCATAGAACCCAGCCAGCTGCCAATGAGAAATTTTAACCATATATGTATTTATATATTCAAGCTACAGGGCAGGCCACAGGTGTCTATTGATTTCTCTGCTCTGAAATAAATGGTTTTGTTTAGCTCTGAAAAGTGAACAGTTTTCTTGACACCAACCACTTGTTTAATAGTTTTAGAATAATCCATATTTCATTAAGATGATGACATATCACACCCAACCTTCTGCTGTCTTGCAAACTATTGATTTAAGGCAGTTTAGCACTTGTATAGCATCTAATAAATTGGTCCCAATCGGCAGTGCTGTGTTATATGCTCATTCCTCACGCTATAAACACTAGCTTCGCATATTTTAGAACATGTCCATAGATTTGTATTCTTGACAAAATCCTTCCCCTCCAAACCCTTCCACTGAAACAGTCACTGCATTTTTTTTTATAATCCACATAAAACTTTTAGATAAGTAGAGGGCCCTACAATCAATATTCATAGTGTGATTTATTGGAAGAGGGAGTATTTCACTAAATCTTCCCCGTAAATCCAGTGTGCAAAGTAGTTAGTACAGTAATCCATCTCCTGGATATTTTAAACAGGGAATTAATGGGCTTGGAAGGTAGAGTGGCTGTGAATCATCTGACTGTGATGGAGGTAGTTAGAGACTTTATTAGCTCAGATGCTTCAAACTCAGCTCTGCCTTCTGCCCCTTCCTCCCACCCTCCAAGTCCAAGACAATTAATCTTCACTCAGCTACTCCTTTTCTCTGAATATTTGCCTCTGACTCTTTTGGACATTCCAGTTCCCTTTTGTATGGATGCAACATCCTTCTGAAAGCCATCAAGGATATTTATTTAACCTTTTAAGTTCTATCCCATTTTTAAGGTTTTTTTGTTTGTTTGTTTTCTCCAGGGTCGGTTTTACACCCCAGATTCTTGTTTTCTTCAAATATCTATTGATATGGTTTGACTCTGTGTCCCCACCCAAATCTGCTGTAGAATTCTAATCCTCAATGCTGGTGGTTGGGGCTTGCTGAAAGGTAATTGGATCATGGAGGTGGAACCTTGCTATTCTCATGATAGTGAGTGAGTTCTCATGAGATTTGGTTGTTTAAAAGAGTGTAGCATTTCCCCCTTCATTCACTTTCTCCTGCTGCCATGTGAAGATGCGCTTGTTCCCCCTTTACCTTTCTTCCGTGATCATAAGTTTCCTGAGGACTCCCAGCCATGCTTCTTATACAGCCTGCAGAACTGTGTGTCAACTAAACCTTGTTTCTTCATAAATTACCCGGTGTCAGGTAGTCCTTTATAGCAATGTAAGAACAGACTAATACATCTATGTGATAATTTCTTTGGCACACAGGTAACTTACAAGACTTGCCTATTCATCTTTCTAGAATAGTTGCACTTGCAATGTTTTAGATTTTTGTAGGAATTTAACAAAATTTCAAAAGTCTTAGGTGATGTCATGAATGTAAAATTCAAACAAGATCTTAAAAATGATTTGGTAAATCCTATGTAGGAAAATGTGTATTACAAATGAATATATACTTGGCCATTTGGAAACAGAAATGGGAACTGTGGTTTCCAATGACTGTAATTAGTTCAATGTCATTATGATATAAGGTGTACAACTATCCATGATAAGAGATAAGTGTAGAAAAACAATTTGATGCAAATTTGCAGACTCACATATTTAATAATCATTTCTTGAGTGAATGAATGAACTAATTAATTTCTTAACCAAACAATGTATCAATGGATAAACTATTTCTACCCTTCTATTCACATGGTTGTGTTCTTCTTCATAGACAAAATACTTTTTGGTTTTTTTTTAACTAATTAATAACTCTTTTTTATTCATATTATGGCATTTTTTTTAAAAAGCCAGAACAATTGTCTAACCCCTCTGGGAGGTTTGTTCACCTTTCATATAGAATCAAAGTCTCTCATTGTTTCCTTTAAAGTATCTGATAGCTTTTATGCCCTTGAAGGTGACAATAATTAGATCAGAAATATTGCCACACTTACTTCTAACTCTTCCTACCTTATAGTTGATAAAAATACACTGAGCCAACACATCAGCTGGTCTTTTCAATTTATTAATCCAAGAATCCATCTGTTCAAATTGAGGCTCTAGCAACACTACTGTTAAGGCCAGATGGGCTAGTTGTCCTTACAGTGCAAAGCAATAGCATCCTCAAAGCCTAGCACAAGGACTTTATGCTTTCTGTATTAACAGATGGGGCGAGTGGCATTTTCTGTGTGGGAGCTCTGCAATTTGAAATTTCTACACTGAAGCTATTTAGCCAGAAAATATAGTAGCAAAATAAAATAATTAGAATTTTCACTTTCTTTTATGTTATTGTTTTATGGAACAGAAAGGTACAAGCAAAGAAGTGCTAAGATTGAGAACTTTTATTTAGATAAACTCTTCAGAATGACATACGACTTAGGCCATTCTTGGGAACACTGGAATATATCTATTGGACTTATTGTTCTCAGTTGCAATATCATTGGGATGTTTATGGAATAATGACAAATTATGTCAAATCCAGTGCAAAGTCCTTGTGGGGGTAGTATGGAATTCAGTTTTTGGGAGGCTGCCCCAAAAATGTCTTCCTGGATGTCCATCTGATGGCCTTTTCAGTTGCAAGTTGAATTGGTTCTTGGGAATATGAGGAGGTAAGGGAAGGAAATGTAACTGAAGGGGAGATATCAAGGTGTTTCAATCCTAAATTCAGAAATTCAGTTCTTATTTTGCTAATATCTCAAGATTCTTAACCATAATTTAAGTGATTTATCTGACTACTGTCAGAGAGCTAGAAACACAGTTTGTATTTGAATTCTATTTTTGATATTTTACTTTAGCTCTGACTTTTCTGTCTTCAGACCCTTTCATATTTTGTTGTCACACAACCTAATATCAGTCTGGTGTTAGTTTCTGGAACTTATAACCATGATAATCACCAAAAAGTAGTAAAATAATAATAATTATGAAATTATTACTCACAATGCTATTTATTCTAAGCCAATCACACACAAAGTTTTTATACATTTTAGAGTTTATCTTGCACTTCCGTTAAATTTCTTTCTAAATATGTTATTCTTTTGTATGCCATGTTTTTTCAATGTCATTTTCAGGCAATTCTTTGTGAGCATACGGAAATCCAACTGATTCTTTATGTTGATGCTATATTCTACCACTTTGCTAAGCTTATTTGTTAGCTCTGTTAGATTTCTTTTTGTCTTGTTTTCTTTGGTGGGAGAGAAGTAGATCCTTCTTATATATAAGACAATGACATCTGCAAATAATGATAATAGTATTATTTCTTCCTATGCGAATGAACATCTTTTATTCCTTTTTTTTGGTTTTTGTTTTTCAATTTTTTATTTCTTTTTGCTAGACCATCCAATATCATGTGAAGAGAAATGATGTGAATAAACATACTTGTCTTATACCTGATCTTAGAAAAAATACTTTTGTCTTTCACATTTAAGTATGATGTTTGTGGTGGAATTTTCACAATTGTTCTTTTGTTCTTTTTCAGATTGAAAAATACTTTTTATTTTTTTCTTTTTCTTTTCTTTCTTTTTTTTTTTTTTTTTTTTTTGATACATATTATCAGTCTGTCACCCAGGCTGCAATGCAGTGGTGCAATCTCAGATCACCACAACCTCCACCTCCTGTGTTCAAGCAATTCTCATGCCTCAGACTCTCAAGTAGATAGGATTATAGGGATATACTAGCATGCCCAGCTCATTTTTGTATTTTTAGTAGAGACAAGGCTTCATCATGTTGGCCAGGCTGGTCTCATACTCCTGATCTCAAGTGATTCACCTGCCTTGGCATCCCAACGTGCTGGGATTACAGGTGTGAGCCACTGTACCTGGCAAAGAAGTCTTTTTCTATTCCTAGTTTATTAGGTATTTTTGCTAGGAAAACATGTTGGACTTTGCCACTTGACCATTTAGTGTGTGTTTAAATAATCACATAAACTTTATTATTTATTTACCTATTATTGTTTACATATGATATACATATTGTGGTTTATTAAGCTAGTGCAAAAGTAATTGCGGTTTTTGCTGCAATTACTTTGAAAGTAATGACAAAAATTGATAACTTTTGCACCAATGTAAGAGTTGGTATATGGTGGTGTTTGCATCTTCTATGCGCTCATAGACTTTCTCTCTACTGGTTCTATAAGTTACAGAAAGTGAGATATTGTAGGTTCCAACTATAACTGTTGATTTGTCCATCTCCACATTTTATCCTGTCAGTTTGGTTTTATGCATTTTGGAGATCTGTTCTGAGGTGCTTATATGTTTATAATTATTATATCTTCTTGATTGATTGAAACTTTATCAGTACATAATGTCTTTGTCCCTCAACAATGTTTATTTTAAAGTCTATTTTGTCTGATAACATAGTTACTTCAGCTCTCTTTTGAGTACTGTTTGCTATTAATTTTTAAATATTTTTCCTTTTACTCTATTTATATAATTGAATTTAAAGTAAGTCTCTTGTAGACTATGTATAGTTGGATTATATTTTATTGTTAATATAGTCTGCACATTGTTATTAAAGAGTTTGACTTATTTATAATTAATATGATTACTGATAAGACAGAAGTTAGTCCTGCAATATTGCTATTTATTTTCTATATGTGTTATGTCTTATTTGATCCTTAATTCCTACATTGCTGAATTTTTTTAATTAAATAGGTATTTTCTTGTGGATTATATTAACTATACTTTTCCTATATTTCCTTAGATACTTTCTTGGTAGTTACTATGGCAATAAAAATTAAAATCTTAAAATATAACAGTCTGATTTAGATTAATACAAACAAGTTCAACAGCATGCAAAAAAGTTGCTTCTGTGTATTTTTTCCTAACCTTTATGCAGTCACTTTCACAGATTGCACTTTTATACATAGTTTGCCCATCAACCAAAATTAAGTATTATTGTTTTATACAGTTGTCTTTTAAATTAGATTTTTTAAATACAAAAAAATGCATTTATAATGTCTTTCATCTATCTATGTAGTTAACTTTCCAGTGTTCTTTTTAAAATGTGATTTGAGTTACTGTCTAGTGATCTTTCTTTCCAGCTCTCCAGGCTCTCTTTGCATTTGTTGAAGAACAGGAAACTCTTATATTTTATCTGTTGATGTCTTTATTTCTCCTTCATTTTTGAAGAACAATTTTGTGCAATATAGAATTATTTAATTCCCATATACTTTTCTTTCAGAAATTAGAATATGTCACCTCACTGCTTTTTGGCTTCCATAGTTTCTGATGAAAAAATTTCTTTTTCATCTCATTGAGAGCCTTTTGAACATAATGAGTTGCTTCTCTCTTACTGCTTTCTTGATTCTTTGTCTTTGTTTTCAACACTATAATAACAATGTAATTCCATATGGCTCTCTTTCAGTTTTTTTTCCTACTTTCACTTTGTTCAGCTTTTTACATATGTAGATTGATGGTTTGTGCCTAATTTGAGACATTTTGAATCATTATTCTTTAAATATCATTTTTTCTCTTACTCTCTCTCATCATTCTGGAACTTCAAATAGGTGAATGTAATTGTCCTTCCTGGTGTTCCACAAGTCTTTTAAGCACTCTTTATTTTTATTTATTCTTTATATTTTTTGTTTTTCAGAATGGGTGACTTCAAATGACCTATTCAAATTTGCTGATTTTCTTTTTTTTTCTGTTCGCTGAAATCTGCTGCTGTGCTCCTCTAGGGAGTTTTCATATCAGTTGTACTTTTCAACTTCAGACTTCTTATTTGGCTAATTTTACAAATTCTGTTCCTTAATTGATATTCTCTATTTGTTGCAATATCATTCTCATTCTTTCTCTTAATTCTTGAGGTATGGTTTCTTCTTCATTGAGTATATTTAAAATAGCTGGTTTAAAATCTTTGTCTAGACATTCTAACATTTGGGCTTGTTCAAGCATAAGTTTTTATAATTTTTTTTCCTATTTATGAACTATCCTTTCTATATTTTTTCATCCCTTGCAATTTGGGGTTGAAAATTGGAATTTGAATATTTTAATTTGATAACACTGAAAATCATATTACTTCTCCTTCTCAGGATCTGTTATTGTTATTGCTTATTACTGTTGTTGTTCATTTTGTTTAGTTATGTTTTCGAAATAATTCTGTTAAGTCTATATTCTTTGTTGTGTGTGGCCCCAGATTTTTCTGTTCCATTATTTTGGTGATCAGTGTCTGATTGGAGAGAGATTTTCTTAAATGCCTGGTACCATAAATCTTCCAGTTTTTCCATGAGGCTGTGTTTGTTTGTTGTGACATGCCTTCCTTATTGACTTGGCAGTTTACAAGTTTGCCTTAGCTTTTACTTCCTGCTTCCAAAGACTGTCAATATCAGCAGGAGGTGAGAGTAGAGGGTCTTTTTAGGTCTATCCTGAGCATGTGTGTGGCATTCTACATTTCTGGAATGTGTTAGAGGTTTTCAAACCTCTTAAAGATATCTTATTCCCTAGACTTTTCTTCTAAGCTTTTCTTCACTAGGAGGAAATTTTGGCATTAAGCTAATTCCAAGTTAGGTAAAATTATGATAATTCATTTGAACCAGTCTATCAGGGAGCCACAAGTCAGGTAAAAACAAATGATTAATTATAATTCTTTATGAATAAGGTCCAATCATCTCTGTATCCTACAGGGAATACTGGATTGTGGAACATGGGGCTAGAGTAAGTTAGAATGCCACAAAATTTATGGTTATGTCCAAAAATGAGCCTTTTGTAATGGACAAGTGTTTCTTACTGGATTGTAGAGGATAGGAATTAGGGTAAGTTAAAATGCTGTGAAGTTCACTATTATTACCAAAAATTAGCCTTTTGTGTTTCTTTGGGTGGCTGCAAGCCTTTGGTTCATTTCTAGAATTCAGAAAAGTTGATTCTGACAGTTTTTCATGTTTTCATTGTCTTTGTGGAGGGGCAGAATATGAAGTTTCTTATACTATCATTTTCATTAACATCCAGTCTTCATTTCCTGGCAGGGAAAATAGTAATAAATGATAAGGAGAAAAATATATAAGGATATATATCTACTAAAACACTTGGATATGTATATTCAGAGCTATGCTGCAGACTGAAAGCACAATTTTGCCTTCCTGTTTCTCTGAGGCAGCACTGTCTAAGACCACAGCTGACCCTAAAGGACCTCTACAAGTGACCTATTTTTTTTCCAAACAATTTTTATTCTTCTTTTAATTGAGGAATTTTATTTTATTGTTTTAAAGGTGTAGCATAGTTTCATCCTTACAAAATTAATACAAACTCATTACAGATATTCTGCAAGATAAAATGGTTACAACATAGCAACCAGAGCTGTAGAAATCCCTCAGTGTAGCAATGCTCCAAAAGATGTATCTGCAATTTTTGTACGTAAATAAACTTTCCATGTCCACCTGTGACTGAGTGACAAGATGTGCTGTAGATGTTGTCAACTCACTCTTCTCTGCTAGTTTGTATTCACAAATATAAGTAGTAAATATTCAGTATGTATTAATTAAATGATAGATGAATGAATGAATGAATGAATGGTTATGGTCTCTATTTGTTCAGAAGCTGATAAAAGCTTACAATATTTACTCACTGTGAACTGAAGTGTAATGGAAGTGTCAGCATTTTAAAGAACATTATCAGTAACTAGAGTCTATGCTTTATCCAGCTTTTTCTCAGTATTTGCTTATATGTTTATTTTTTATTATTCCATCCAGATACCACATTACATATAGGCGTCATCCTGCTTTAGACTCCTTTTGAAGTGGCCACTTATAAGGCATTTCTTGTTTTCAGTGAACTTGACAGATCTGAGGGGTATTAATAAGGCATTTTGTAGGATGTCTCTCCCTTGGGATTTGTCTGTTGTGTTATCCTGATTACAATGGAGGATCACAAAGATAAAACACTAGTCTCATCTCAGCATGTCAAGGGACATACTCCCATGTGGTTTATTACTCTTTATGTTCACTGTGATCATCTGTTTCAGGTAGTGTTTGTTAGGGATCTCCCATGCAGAGTTATTCTTTCTTTTTCTCCATTTCATACTCTAATATTTGGAAAGAAGGTATTTTTTGCTGCAGCTTAATGAATGAAGAGTTATGCTCCACATCCTTGAAGGCAATGAGTATATAGTTACATTATTTGAAGTTCTCTTGCATGAGAGATTTGTTTCTTCTATCCATATTTTGCTAAACATTGGTTTCTAACGATGTCTCTGACTCATATCCAGTAGCACAGGGATCATTTCAGCCTCCTCCTGTTTCCTGTCAGTAACCTCCCACACCAACAGTGACACTTCAATCTCACCTCTTGCCGTTGACTTACCATATTAATATTACCCAAATTGTTTTTGTTTCTAATTTATTTTTAATAGCACATCTGGGTACCATCTAATATTATTATAATTAAACCACAATTTTACTATAATATAATAATTTATCTAATTCACCAAAATACTAACAGTGTATATCACTGAATAAGAATATATATGTGTATGTGAAAATATAAATAAATATTTTAGTTGTATATATTAGCTTTTTTGGATTTACAAATAAATATATATTTACTAAAGCACTTACGTATTCACTATTAAGATGGTTCAGATACTTCCCTTGCCTCTCAAACCTAGTGATCTGCCTTATCAAGTGATTCTAAGACTTTAGTAGAAGGATTACTGGGATGGCATGTTGATGCTGACTTTCATGAAATCATAATTGGGGAATCATTTTAATATGTTAAAGTTCAAGCATCAGTACTTATTACTTATTTAAAGCTCCCTACACCATTGCAATTGATAGCTTGGCCTAAGAGTTATGGGCAAAAAATTCTCAAACCCAAGTCCCCACAGTGATAACCAATATGAGCTAATTAGCTTTTATACATTGGATGTAGCTGTCCCTTTATATAGCTTGCAATGTGTTTTGGGAATGAGAACACTATAAACATTAAGATCGATGATATTGACTCAGAATCTCATTATCAAAGCATTTACCTTATTATCATTATAGGGGACAAAAGGGTAATCCTTATAACTGAAGAGCTAATAGAGCATTGTTACCTATTGAGCACACACAGGGCCATCATTTGTTCTAGGAGTGAGGGATCGCTATTGAATCAAGTCAGAGCACAACAAAGTAAACTGTAAATTTGTATACGAATAAATTTATTCATTCAATATGTTTCTCCAACATGGCTGCCAGACCATAAAAATGGTCTGTATAAATAAATTAAAAATTAATCTGAAGAACTCATTTTGGTGGCAGTGTACCAAATTTCTTCAAAACAAGCCACGATTATTAAATGTACTTGTGAAACAACAAGCTTTGAAAACATAAACTGTCAGAATGTAGGCCTTTTTCTCATTAATTACTCATGTTGCAATTGTTTACTAATTGGCTGATATGTGCTAAGGAATAAAAATACTAACTCTGCCCTGGATTTCGCCAAAGTGTGAAATAATCATGGTGCTCTGGAACTGATGCTAATATGAACAACTGGAATCCATTTTACATTTGTGAACTTTTATCTTTCTTTAAAAATCTATTTAAATTCCATTTTGATTTGTTAATTTGGCACATTTGAAAAATAATTTTAAATTTAAGTTTTTCTATGATAAATATATTTTATGAAAATGTTTTTGAGGTGATATAGGGTGGTGGCAAGAGAAGTGTAGCTACCAATTCTAAAAGGTTGAGGCTTAAAGACCCTGGCATACACAGATGATGATATAATCCACTTCTGAAAGAAATGTTAAGATAATGTTTCTTGATGAGGTTTGCATCATTTATTTGCTGGTTAGTTACTATTATATGATTATTTATAAGTTGTTGCATTATTGAATATACTATTGTTAGTATTTTGTGTCTGAAATTTTAGAAAGTATTATATAATATTCAATAGTCTTAAATTGCTATGTCTACATATATAGGAGTGTACAAAATTAAAATTAATCAAGTGATAGAAAATTACTTAACATCTGTTATGGGTTGAGTGGTGTCTCCATAAAATTCATATTCTGAAGTCCTAACCACCCACTTGAGGATTTGATTTTATTTGGATATTGGGTCATTGCAGATGTGAATTAGTTAAAATGAGGTTGTACTGGAGGAGAATGGACCTTTATTTGTAGTATGACTGATGTCTTTCTCAAAGGGGTACATTTGGACAGAAGACGCATGCAGTCCATGTGAAGATAGAGGCAGAGATTATGGTGAAGATTTTACAACTTAAGGAATGTAAATGCTTTGTAGCAAATTGCTAGCAACTGGGAGAGAGGCCCGGGAAAGATGCTTCCTTGCAGTTCTCAGAAGGAACCAACCCCACCAGCACCTTGATCTCAGCCTCTAGAGCTGTTAGACAATACAATTCTGTTATTTATTTATTTTTTTTCTGTTGTTGAGACAAGTTCTTGCTCTGTTGCCCAAGCCAGAGTGCAGTAGCAGGATCACCAATCGCTGCAACCTCCACCTCCCATATTCAAGCTATTCTGTGCCTCAGCCTTCCAAGTAGCTAGGACTACAGGTGCACGCCACCACACTCAGCTCATTTTTGTATTTTTTAGTAAAGGTGGAGTTTCACTATGTTGGCAGGGCTGGTCTCAAACTCCTGGCCTCAAGTGATCCGCCCACCCCCTAAGGTGCCAGGATTACAGGCATGAGCTACCGCACCCTGACGTTAAGACACTTGATATGCTGTATTTTGTTAAGACAAACTGAGCAAATAACTGCAAATCACCAGCAGCTAGGAGAGAGGCCTGGGAGAGATTATTAAATTACATAGTTTTAGTATTTTATAAGTTATATATAAATAAATATAAGTATATACCTTTTTTTCCTTTTGAATGTCAGATTTAGTCTAAATAGTCTAGTAGCCTCATAAAATGAGGCGAGAAACTTTCCTTTTCTTTCCTCTGGATTATTTTATTTTCAACCTAAATATTTTATTTTTCTTGAAGATTTGGAATAATTTTCTTGTAAATATTTCTAAGGTTTTTTCCATATTTTTTTATAAATCTATCTATAGATTTTCTGCCTATTGCCAAATCAATATTGAGCATTTATGTTTTGAGACACATCTTTTACATTTATTCTAGGCTAAATTATTCAGTGTTCTTATACATTTATTTAAACTTTTCGATATTTTTAGTGATTTATGTTCCTCATCATCAATATTGTTTTATTAGAATGCCTCTTTCTAGAATACGATTTAAAAATTTTAATTGTTTACTTATGCTCACTTTCACACTTTCTGTTTTTCCCTCCTCCATCCTACCTATATAATAGTTCTGTTAAATAATGTAATGTAGCACCTATTTCAGTAAGCAAAAATAAGAAACTAAATACTTAAGTGTCAAAAATGAAGACAAAAATCTTCTATTTAACATAATAAAATTTTGTGTGTGAAAAGTAGAAATATATTTAAAAATATAATATTAGAAATAAAAAAAACCCTTAAATTTGTCAAGGTCAAACTATAAATTTTAACAATAAAAATCAATTGCATAATGATTGTAACAAATAATTGGAAAACTAAACTTAAAATGTCACTTACAATAGCATTATAAAACATGGAATGCCTAGGAATAAATTTAACAAACATTTGCAATATATATATTACAAAAACTACAAGTAATTCTGAGAGAAATTAAGATCTAAATAAAGAATAGACGTATCATTGTGAAAGATTCAATACTTTTAAGATGTTGATTGTCTCAAAATTGATTTATAGATTCATTGTAATCCTAATTAGATGCCATCTGTCATTTTTTTTAAGTTTTGAGCTGATTCAAATATGTATGTATAAATACAAAATACCTAGATAGCCAAAAACATATTCAAAAAGAAGCAATTTAGATGATTTATACTACCACATTTAAATACTTTCTTCAGACAGTATATTTCATATTGCCTATGACATAATATATAGCAGAGTATATATAGTATAACTATATACCAAAGAAGTCTGTCTGATTCTGTTATTGTTTGTGGTTCTGCTATTTTATTTTTAGCTAATCATTTCTTCAGTAGCAATTATGTTTAACAAGCTCTTCCTCAGAGATAGAAAAAGGACTTCTCTCTTTGTACTTTCCCTGCCTTCTTGGTCCTTGTATTGTCTTCCAGAGTAACACAAAATAAGTCAGTCTTAAAATGAGGGAATGAGATGAGAGTTTCCAACATACTTAATCTTAATTATTAATGTTGTAGCCTTACTTGCAAGTTTCATTATCAAAGTAAGATGCAACTCCAGATCAGTGGATGATCCTGTTCCAATTGTTTTTAATGAAATGGCAGAAGGCCAAATTCAAACACATCAAAACACTAAAATAGTACCATCACATCCAACACACCTTAGACTAGTTACATTCCCTAGTCCAGGTTCCGGAGCTACAGAGAAAGAGATGCAGATCCATTTTATCCCTCCTACACAAGGAAAGAACCAACATTGATTATACTGTTTAGGGCTACTGACAAAATTAATAATCATGATGCAGAACAAAGTTGAATTAGTGCCTTAGGGATTAATTAATGTTTGAGAAAAATTAACTCTGAAACAGTAAAGTTTCTTTGTTTTTCCTTTACAAGTTTTTCTTTCATTTGAATGTAACCTGAAATAATTATTTAAAGTGGTATTTATTCTTCATTTTGTTTATAAAAATTTTTGACAGAACATGTCAAATATGAAATTTGAAAAGATTCATTTAAAACACATGAGTTAAGAAATGTAGAGCTTCCAAAGAAATGTCACTTTAATTCCACTGAATAATATCATCAGTAGTTGTTATACTGTATTTTCTTGCTATCTTAGGAATAACTTTAAAAACCCTATTGCACCATTTAGAAAGAAAAAAAAAGCAATAAGCTAACTACCTTAGGGTTAAACCTAAGATTATTTCAGACTTTTGGAAGTGACCCCATGTGTATGGATCTGAAAAAATAAAATGAAATAAGATAAAATAAAGCACAGAAACATATTTTAAACTGTGTCACTTCTGGTAAAATGCAGTTACTTTGCTTGTACCCCTTGGCTTCTCACATAATTTAAGAAATGTATAGCTTCCAAGGAAATGTCACTTTTAATTCCACTGAATAATGTCATCAGTACTTGATAGACTGTATTTTCTCTTTCAGGGAATTTTGCTGTCCTAGAAATAACTTTCAAGACCCTATTGCATCATTTAGAAATAGAAAAAAAGTAATGAGCTAACTACCTTAGGGTTAAAGCTAAGGTTATTTCAAACTTTGGAAAGTGGCACCATGAGTATGAATCTGAAAAAAATAAAATGAAATAAGATAAAATAAAGCACAAAATATATATCTAAAACTGTGTAACTTCTGGCAAAATGCAGTTACTTTGCTTATACTCCTTGGATTCTCTCTAAAAGCCTATTTTGTTACAATTACAGAAAGTTTGATTATCTGGTCTTGGTAATCACTAATCATTTAATATGTATTTGTTGCTTACTTATTTTTTAGGCACTGTACTCTTAAGTGCTAAGATGAATAGATACAGACTCTGATTCTAAGCAATGCATTTGAAGAAAGGACATTACATGAGAGGAAGAAGGTATAAGAGCAGAATTGAGAATAGCATGTGGCCATTAGTAAGGCCACTTTTTGGAAACAACTTTATAAAACCAATTACCAGAATTATGGGGATAAGAATGAAGGCCATTTGGAATAAGGTGGCACTACTATGTAAAACTAAGAGATAGCACAGTTTGACAATTCTTGTTCATAATAGCCATGAGAAATCATCCATAAAAACATTTACTATTGTAATAAAATAATCATTTCTGATATTAACAATGCGTTCTTAAATAATAAGTGGAATATTGCATGTTTTTACAATAAGCAATTATTAAATTTTAAAATAATTTCCAACCATATGTTTATATATAGATATGTTAGATAAAATTCTCAAAACGTATCTTGAAATTTTGCTTATAATAAATTATTAATAAAACTAAGATGTGGCACGTTGTTTTTCAGTCACAATTAGTGAAATTATCTTTAAATATTTAATAGAAGTTATTTTTGTATAAATTATAAAAGTATAAATTATTTTATAATGTTTCCCCTTTATGTTTTTCTTTTAATTTTAACATATACACACATAGAAACACACAAATATTACAAGTAATTTGTCACACAAAAACACAAATTATGTGATTTATATGTCACTCATGAACTAGCCACCCTCATTTCAATATTGTTGTGTGCATAAATTACATTCTTGTCTTTACCATAGCTACCCAAGACAAATTTTTTTTATCACAGTGTATTACACCTTGCTTTTATTACTCCTGATTATATGACAACAATTTCCCTTGAATCCATATAGTAACTAGTATATTTTATTTTTTATAATATCATAGCAGAATGCTGTATCATAATTATTCACATAATAATGATGTTTTGCATTGTTTATTTGCCATTTTTAGGTAACACTGTGGTAAATAGCCTAACACTTGCGTTTTGTGTGTCTAGATTCCTCCCTTAGGTTAAATTGGAAGTTAAAAGCTTTGAATATTTCTATGATTATGTTACACATATTTTATTTTATATGTTAAGTTTTCTTATCAAACTTATTGTATCAAGTGTTAAAGTCTTATCAGCAATTTTTCTATGGTCATTCATTCTTTCACTTATTCAGCACATTTATTTGACGTTTCATTACACTCTCATTAATAGTACCACAGTATTTTTAACTAGGTTACTCTTAGGTTGTAAAGTGTACATTGCTATAATTTTGCCTTTTTTTAATACTGGCAAGTATTGACTACTTTTTTCAAATATCATTTCAACTTTGTGCAAATATACTTGATAAATTCACTATCTCTCTATCTAATTGCTAGAAATAATTTTGCATATATTGGTAGCAATATTTTAATTTTATTTCCAGAAATTCTAAAAGTGTCTCAGTTACAACTCAGGAAAAAATATAAATTTTTAAAAAGCCATCAAATGAGATAAAGTAGGTGAAATTATTTGCAAAATATAAAGCTAAGTCAATATATTGTTATTAACATTTATCTTCTGGTGATCCTCATAAAATTAGCTGAAGTTTAAGGAATTTAGCTGTATTGTGCTGTAGTAAAAATAGAATCCTAGAGCTTAGAGTGATTAAGTTACAGATCCAAGAACTTGAAGAATAATAATTAAACTAATGAATCTAATCCCAAAAGGACATTCATTAACTAATATCCTATTGGAACAAAAAAAGCATTTGCAGTAGAATATAAAAGTAAGCCTTAAAAAGCATAGAGAATTAATATTAAATATGCAGCAACTTTTTAATTATAAGAAAGAACAAACTGCTTTGAGTTTTAAAAACCCACATTCTTGGGTAGTTGGGTAACACAGGTGGGACTAGATATTGACAATGTACATTTACTGAGTAGTGCGTTTTGAGCAGTTATATCTCTAAGCTTCATATCTCAGTGTTTTTGTTTGTTCATTTTGTTTGGCTTTGTTTCTTTGAGAGGGAGTCTCCCTCTGTTGCGCAGGCTAGAGTGCAGTCGTGCCATCTAGGCTCACTGCAATCTCTTCCAAGTTCAGGCATTTCTTCTGCCTCAGCCTCCTGAGTAGCTGGGACTACAGGCACATGCCACCATAGCCAGCTATTTTTTGTATTTTTAGTAGAGACGGGGTTTCACCATGTTGCCAAGGCTGGTCTTGAATGCCTGACTTCAAATGATTCACCTATCTTGGCCTTTCAAAGTTAATTCTCAGTTTTTGAAAATCATTCTCAAATCTATAATATTCTCTCCTATCCAATAAATATGTCAGAATGAATGTAGCAGATTTTGGAATGTAAGCTTTTCCCGTGGAGAATACTAACCAGACCCATAGTAGGCATTTTATAAAATTTGCTACCTAATTAATAATGTACTCTGAGCATGAAACTTGGCCATGCTTTATATTAAATAATTGAAACCCAGAAGACTGGAATTTCAACTACAATATTGTCATGTGTGAACTTACTTTATCAACCAGTTCTCTTCGGTTAATTTTAGTTTAGCAATAGCAATAGAAGAGCTATTGAGTACCTGCTGTGTTCAGGACATTGTCTGGGCATTGATTAGGGTGAAGTATTAAGGATATTACCCTGCAGATAAACATTTTGAATAGCAATGTGATGACTATGAGGGTAACAGAAGAGTTTTTATTTTTGCAACCCAAAGGAATTAAGAAATCTTCCTGGAAAGGTGATTCTAATATTAATGTAAAAGATAAACTGGGAGTTAGATAAATAAATAGTAGAAAGTAGAAGGATATCTAAGTAGAGAGAAATATGCAAAATACAGAAACATAAAATCCAATTTTAGGGTTTTTTTGAGACAGTGTCTTACTCCTGTCTCCCAGGCTGGAGTGTAGCAGTGTAATCTTGGCTCACGCAGCCTCGACTTCCCAAGCTGAGACTACAAGTGTGCACCACCATGCCTGACTACTTTTTTGTATTTTTAGTAAAGGTGGGATCTTGCTATGTTGCCCAGGCTGATATTAAACTCCTGGGCTCAAGCAATCCTGCTGCCTCAGCCTCCCAGAGTGCCTGGGATTACAGGCATGAGCCACAACTTGGCTGACGTTAGGTTTAATACAGAAAATGGAATGTCAGTTGATATAAGTGAAGTATAGAGCAGACAAGTTTGTCTGAAGATGATGAAAAGGAATTCAGGAGTCTGTCAAAAGTAGTTCAGGTTTTGTTTCCCACACATTAGGAAGACTTTGTAGAATTGTAGGCTGGAGAGTGGCATGAAAAATTGTTTATTTAGATGGATGACTGTGGTATTTGCCCTTTTACAAAGACAAAAATGGAAGATATAAATAATACTTGAGATATTGGATCAGTAGTTTGTTAAAAACATAAGACATCCTTAAGCTTGAGTAACATTAGTGATATTGAAAAAACATGAATGTTCTGGGAAATATATAGGAAGTAAATATAAGACTGTCATATCTTATGACTGCTATGAAGTGACAATTAGGAATGGGAAAGCATTTCCTGGTTTCCAGCCTGTAGTCTGAATGGACAGTGATGTCAACGCCATGCAGGGAAACACTGATGCAGGAATCCATGCAAAGACTGGAAGAAGAATATAGTAATCTGATTCAGATGTGTTAGGTTTTTGAAAGTCTAACGAATATTCTAGTGGATATATTATCTTTAAAATTAGGATATATATATATATATATATATATAATTGCATATATATATGTGCGTATGTGTGTGTGTGTGTGTGTATATATATATATTATATATATATATAATTGCAACTGTCATTAGGCATTGTGGTCAAATACCTTTCTAATTTTTTCACTCACACCATGTATTTTATCTTTGTGAAGCCCTCACACTGACTCTGAGCTAGGCCCTGTGATTTGTTTTGGCCGGTGGGATCTACCAGCCATCACACAAGCAGAGGCTTGAAAAAAATCAGTGTGTATGTTTTTATTCGTATTCCTTGCCGTTACCATTACCATGAGAAGGACAAGACTGCCATAGTGGGGTGCTCCCAGCAGGAGTCCCATGGGCATGCCAAGCTGCCCCAAATGTCTCAGCCAAGGCCATCTCAGATCAACTAAAAGGCAGCTGATGTCAAGACATCTGGATGAACCCAGGCAAGATCAAAAAGCTATCTAGCTAACCACCTCGGAGTGTTAGCAATAAACACTTATTTTTATATGCCACTGAGATTTTGTGGTCGTTTGCAGCACCACAAATGTTGTATTGTATTAAATGTTCATTATTATTATTATTCACCGTATGGTTTTTGTTTTTCCAGTTTACTGCTTGAAATTTAAAAAGAGTAACAGATTGGTTTGATTCTATAGAGCCTCAAGTCATACTATAGTAGAATGTGATAATCTGTGCTGTTTAAAATAAATCCCTACCTCCCTATATTATTCAGCATTCCTGCAGAAAATAAATGACACATTTAAAAGGACAGTTTAAATAAAAGATAACAATATTTGAAAGAAATATAGGCAGGTTTAAAGGAACCAACAAGCAAAAGTGAGGCACATAAAATAGTAATAGCAGGAAGCTTTTAGCACCTTCAGTGGACCTGAAGGTCAAAGGGGTGGAGATGTTGCAGAAATAGGGCCAATGGCCAGTTGGAGGAACTGAGGCCTTGAGGTGGGCCAAACTGTGATCCAGATCAACCCAGATGGTAAATTTCTGAATTCCTTATTCTCTGCTCTCAACAGAAAGATACTGTGTAGAATTTGGTTAGGGCATAGGAGGCAAACATTAAATGAGGGAAGGTGGCTGATAAAAACATCTAGCAAAGTCCACAAGTTTTCTATATCTACTTTTGCCTTTTGTCTACATGAAAAATCTGAAGCCCTAACACAAGCCCTGCATTTGATTATGGAATGATATTAATTCTGTCACATCACCACCTAAACATGTTAGTCCTTACCAGTGCTCTTCATAAAAGATAGAAATCAAAACTGAGGATAAAAGAAATAATTGACATACAATATGAAGCTTTTAGAGTTCTTGAGTCCTGTTTCTATAACAATCAGTATTTTTTTGTTTTTAACTTGTGCGTTTAAAGCAATTAGATATCAATAATATCAGCAATCAGTTATAGAACATTTACAATTTTGCATATGATAATACAGAAAAGAAGAAATATTTCTATTTTTTCAAGTTTTTCAGTTCGAATAGTGCATCCAAGGCCCACAGGTATTAAGATATGCTCTCAGTGGTGTGTCTAAGTAATATTATATCTATCTATCTATCCACATATATATATACATATATATAAATACACATGCATCTTGTGCATGTATGTGTGTATATGTATTTCTTGTGTGTGTGTATATATATATTTTACATATATATATTTCTTGTATGTGTGGTGTGTGTTTGTGTGTGTATGTGTGTGTATGCAAGAAATCGACAAAAACGAAATATACAGAAATATACTTACAGGTCAAAATTTTTTTATTTATCTCTATGTATTATTTAACTATAATAGACAGAAGTACAAATAATAATATTTTACTTGCAATTCAATAAGTGTAAATTCTTGGATGTAAGAAAAGCACACAAATCTTGAAATAAAACAATAAAGAAAATTATATTATTGGTCTGTTTGAGTAATTTTTAAATAAAAATTTTACTGCCTTCCCAGTTTTAGCTTGTCTTGAAGACTTTGTGAAAAATGAATCTTCCTGTTTTACATAATAATAAAACTTAAAAGTTAGGATGGCTTTTATCTTCAAAACCTTTTTTAAATGGCTACAAATATTGCTTTAGCATTAATCTAATCTGTGAAAGTACTCACTAGAGAACACCCATTATTTCTGATTTATGTCAATTTTATTAGCTTCAGTTACAAGAACACACATATAACAATCTTTTAAACCAGGCTTTCTAACCCCTGTAAACTGTAAGTACAATCTCAATTTATCTGTTGGTATAAACTTGATATCTACTCTACTCTGGAAGTCTTAATTTAATAAGCTATAAGAAACCACAGGCGATGAGAAAGTGTTTCATGACCAAGAGTCCATCAGATCACTGGACTTGTTGTGAGAGCTGTGTCTATAAGCAATATAGATTTTTCATTGAGGAGACTGAACCATTTTCAGTTAGACACTAGCGTATCAGCCAAATAGAAATATTCATATAACGTGCCAATATTTTTTTGTGACTACTCTTTTATTTTGCTTCCCTCAACAACAAACAATAACACATTAAGACCCGGAGCAATAATTCTTAGCAGAGGGCCTTCACTGCCTATAAACTCTCCTGCAGGTCTCCTTGCAAAGGGACATGAAGATTTCAAGTTCGGACTTCACACTGCCCACATTCAAACGTGGGATCCTGAATTAATAGTGATGCAATTTGGGCTTGGCTCAGTAATCTCTCTGTGCCTCAGTGTTCTCACTTAAAAAGATGACCAGTAACCTTACTTTACACTTAATATTACTGAAATGAAGAAAGAATTTACCCAGCACTTAGAAATTCCTAAGCCCTCCATCACTGTTTGCTCTTAATAATTTTTATTAGAATTATTGAAGTTATTTGTATAAGTGTTATATTTCTTCTTTCTTTTTTCTTTTTTTTCTTTTTTTTTTGAGACAAAGTCTCACTCTGTTGCCCAGGCTGGAGTGCACTGGGGCAATCTCAGCTCACTGCAACCTCCACCTCTTATGTTCAGGCAATTTTCTTGCCTCAACCTATCAGGTAGCTGGGATTACAGGTGCCTGCCACCATTCCTGGATAATTTTTGTATTTTACAGTAAAGATGGGGTTTCACCATGTTGGCCAGGTTGGTCTCGAGCTTCTGACCTCAAGTGATCCACCCACCTTGGACACCCAAAGTGCTGGAATACAGGCATGAGCCACCACATCCAGCCAAGTGTTATCTTTCTAAACATAAACCTGATGCTTAATGACAATTCAATAAATATAGAATAAATGAATGAAAGGTTAAAGAGTAAGGACAGACACAGCCTGTATTTAGAGCCCTCTGCTATCTCTCTGTTGTCTACCAAATAATGTCCATGTTCTAACTAGCAAGGGCAGTCTGGAATGGGTTCCACGTCCACATCTCTGACCCTCTCTGCTGCCCTCTACCAGGCACACCTTATGCTTTGCCTGGGGAGCCTGTCCAGTGCTGTCCTAACATGGGCTCCTCTTGTGTTTTCCTCCTTCACACTGCAAACTGCTTCTCATCATTTTAGAATCAGCTCAGTTATGGCCCCATTGTAACAGTCTTCCCTCATTTCTCTGGTGACAGTGTTTATTTTCTCCTCAAGGCCTGAGAGATGGCTACCTATGCTGTTGTGATATCCTGTATTGTCTGCCTGGTATGGTTTCCCAATCAACCCAACTGTTCTTGGCAATGACTATTTCGAACTCTGCGATCCTGTTACCTTTCAACCACCATACTCCATCATGTTCTTCTATTTTCACCAGACAATCTTGACACATCGTTCACAGGCAAAATAGTCTCCAAGAGAAAATAACTTTTGTCTTTTCTCCACCAAACCTGTAACTTACAGACATTTCTTCTAACCCTTCAATCTCGCTAACCTTTCTCTCAGATCATATTACATGCAAAGTGAATGTTTCAGTCTGCTGTATCTTTTGACCCCAGTGCTCAAAGCCCATATATAATTTTTTTTAATTTTACTTAAAGTAAATGTGTCTCTGACCATGGTATTAACATTACATCAGAGCAAGCCATGTTTTCCTTAGCTGACTCTGGCCTGGTCAGTACCACTGGTGGAAGAGGGTGACCTCTATCAGCAGTCAAAATGGGTTTGAAAGAACAAAGAAAAGAAAAATAATACAATACATAAGTGTATTCGTACATACTTGGAAAACCCAGAGAAACTAAACTTGCCTGCTGTAGAATTTTTTTTTTTTTTTTTTTTTTTTTGAGAGAGTCTCGCTCGGTCGCCCCAGCTGAAGTGCAGTGGTGTGATCTCGGCTCACTGCAGCCTCCGCCTCCCAGGTTCAAGCAATCCTCCTACCTCAGCCTCCTGAGTAGCTGGGACTATAGGTATGTGTCACCATGCCCGTCTATTTTTTTGTTTGTTGTTTTTCGGGGGTTTTTTTGGTATTTTTAGTAGACATGGGGTTTCACTGTGTTAGCCAGGATGGTCTCCAACTCCTGACTTCATGATTCACCTGCCTTGGCCTCCTATAATGCTGGGATTACAGTCGTGAGCCACCATGCCAGGCTGCCTGCTACATTGTTTATTGGTCAAGTGTGAGGTAGCATTTGAAAACAAACTTATAAATTTGAGTGACTTACTGTGTCACATCTCTTTTTGTTACTTGTCGGCAGTGAAAATTTTTGCACACATTATCCATTTAAACCTTATGAGAAGCCTATGATTTAGTCTATAATTCATCTCAGTTGTACAGATTTTATAAAACGAGGCTTACGGAAATAAAACATCTACCGTATGGGGAAGCCTGGTCTTGAACCCATGGATACTGAACCCGGGGTATAGTTCCTTGAACACCAAATTGTTATTTGACACTGGCAAATTTTAATTGTGTCAAAAAGACTTAGACATAGGGCATGTGTTTGTTAATGGAACCCTTTTAAGCCAGGTTAAGTAAATAGAGATAATATAGCAAGGATATAGGTGGATCTCATTAAAACCCAGGGCAGGAAGAGCTTTAAAGCTTCAGGAAGGGTTTGAACTGGGGATTGAAATGTTAACCGGAAGCAATCAGCTCCTCTCAGCATCCCGGTCTCTGCCTCTGAGTCTCTGTTGTGCTCTCTTTTCCCTAGGTAGCCGAGATTCTAAACATTTCCCCAAAGGCTCCAATCCCCTGGTTAATTAAACACAAGCCTAAATATTGCTATAAACGCATGCATATAACTAAGGTCAGGGACCCTAAAATGACATTATCCTGGATATCAGATGGCCCGAGTCTAATTGAGCTCAGAATAGCAGGGGATTTCTGTCTGGATCTAATAGGAGAGACTCAGGTGCAGGAGAAAGCAAAGAACAGAAGAGGCAGAAGGGGAAGTGAAAAAGATGTGAGTTATGAGAAACATTCGACCCACCATTGCTGACTTTGAAGATGAAGGAAAAAAGCCACATTTGGAGGAATGTCAGTAGCCTTTAAAAGCTGAGAGGGATCCCTGGTTGACGGCCAGTGAGCCAACGGGGACTTCAGTCCTGCAATCACATGGAATTGAATTCTGCCAGCCACCTGAATGAGCTTGGACATGGATGCTTCCCAGAGCCTCCAGAAAGGAGTGCAGGCTTGCCAGCTCCTGGACATTAGCCATAAGACCGATGTCGGCCTCCAGACCTACAGCACTGGGAATTGTAATTGTATGCTTTTCTAAACCGCCTAATTTGTGATAATTTGCAACAGCAGCAATAGCAAACTAACATATTTGTATCGTTTTAACTATGCATCTCCCATATTTGTGCACTATATAGTTTTTCTCTAAATACAGGCTCACTCGACCTCTTTTTTGTATATTCCATTCTGGCAGCCTCTGACTTTGCCTGCAGTCCTGAGTCACATAAGCTTTCTCATCTAGTGTGGAACCCATGATTAATTAAACCCATCTCCATATTTCACTTCCAATTTTGTGAGAGAAAATCAAATTTTGCCAACCCAATCACTGAGTTAAATTCCCCTGGTCAAGACACCAATTTCCATCCAGTCACATGGAAAGGAGTCATGGAGCATGTTAACTTCTCATTCCAGGACTTGGAAGGTCAGGTTATGGAAAAGGGTCAATAATAAGTGGATAAGATGCCAGGGAGGGAAGGAAGCGATATTTAGGAGATATTTAGGAGACATAAATTACATGGGATAAATCCAAACTGATGACAATGTAGAATAGATTAAGGTGCTGAGAGCAGGACACCAGGGGAGGAGTAGGACTGTAATTTTTTTTCCAAATAACAGTTAGGGTTACATCTATTTTCTAAATCCAGGGAGCACTAAAATCAACACCAGACCCTCACTAATGCATATCTAGGGGTTAATTATGAGTCTTTTGTGTAACTATGTATGTGAGCTTGTGCTAAATGTATACAAGTATGTATTGGTCATTTAATTTTGCTGTTCATCAATTTTTCCCCATTTTTTCAACCCTGTAGGCTCAGCAAAATAAAATGGCAAGAGGCACAATTAAAAGCACAAGCAGCTGAGATTAAATTCTGCAAAGATTAGTTCTGGCGCAGGTTTTATTTAATATTGTAGAATAGTGACCTGGGGAAATAAAAATGCATCAATTTGAGAAACTATTGACAAAACAAGAATAGAAATGCAATAAAATTCAAAATGGAAAAGTGGATCTGGAAAATTGAGTACTTAAGCATTCTGTGAAACTCAAGTAAACTCTGGCTTCATGAATCCAAATGTCCACCTCTATTATATAAAATTTCTCCTTCAGTGCAGTTAGGGAGCTTGGCATGAGGTCAACAGGACTTGTGCTGGATAGGCAGACACTGAGCAGACATATATGAATCCAATTTTTTATTTTTTGACTATTCACCATCTATTGAAAATAATTCCACATTTTGAAGCCCACTTTCTGTGAACTCTTTCTTGGCATTCTCAGCCATATTCCTCTTAGAAGGGTGCATGTTTTATTGAAGAAAATCACCTAAGAATGAGAGTGCTTAAACTGAAGAACAGTTTGATAGCTTTACATCAATACACTCACCATCAAATATAAGCATCAATGTAACCATGAAAGACATAAAATATTATAGTATCTAATTTTTTTAAATTCAATTAACTCAACAAATAGTTACTTCTTACTGATTATGTGTCAAGGGCTGTTCTGAATGTTGGTGATACATGAGTGTGTAACTAAAATTAAGTTTTTGTCCTCATGGAACCTTAAACTGTTAGAGGAAGAAATTGAAGTCCAGATAGCGGTTGTCTAAAGCTACATGTTGTATTGAGATGGGGCTAGAGATTTGAGCTTCTGTCTCCATATTCCCACTTCAACTGTATTTGAAAGCAAATGGAATATACAAGATAAATAACAACATAAAATGGAGCTTTTGTTACACTACTGTAAGGTACTACTTCTCTGTCATTTTTTTTTTCAGGAAAGAATTTGGCCACCTCAAAATATTTTTTACCATTTTTAATAATATGGAAATTAAATTGAATTGAATTATAAATAAAGAGCAAGCAGTTACTATTTTTAATTTAAAAAATAAAACTAGGTCAATAGATTTAACTGCATGTGAGCTTGAGACCCATAAAGACAAATACCTATTGAACAACTGCACCTGGAAATGACAGTTAATACTTTTAAGACTCAACTCATTACCTCCCTGAACAGAAGTGACTCTCATATTTAGTATTTTGGTGAATAACACCCTTCTCTTTCAAGCAGTGCCAGTCAAGAACCATGAGAAACAGCCTAGATGTCTCCATCTGTTTAATAATTCTCCCTCAAGTCCGGCCACACTGGCCCATGCAATGAATGAACTTCAAAGTTAATTTCATTATATCTCCTCTGATAGATTATATTTTTGTTCTCAAACATTCCCTCCCCTTAAAGGATTACATATCTTGATTTCTAGGGGGCTTGGCCATAAGAGTTGCTTTATCCAAAGGTATGTGAAGGAGTATGATACAGGCTCTATCTGTGCAAAAGCTTTAGTATCATTGAATATTGGGGCCATTCCCTTTCCTTTCCTCTGTACTATAATAATAAATGTCTTGTATAGGGTTGTTCCTTCAGTTTAAGTCAAAGCATGAGAAGAGACATGAGCAAAATCCCAATTACCTAGAGAAACCAATATGAGTGAGAAATAAACCATTTTTGTAAGCTACTGAAAATTAGAGTGGTTTGTTGCTGAAGTATCTCTTAGAAGCAAGTAACTATAACCTCCTAACCTTTCTTGTAACTGATGTCTTCCCTCTAGTCTCACTGTCACAGTCTTCGCTCAGTCTGTCATCATTTCTTCCTGGAACTCTGAAATATCATGAAGACTATTTACTTTCCTACCTCCACTCACCTCCCATTTGCAATCAGTTCTCAATATGGAAAAAAAAAAGTGCTGTTTCTAATTATAAATTTTTTTATTTGAGGTTATTTAGGATCTCCCAATCATTGTTATGACAAATTCCATCTCCTTCGCATTCAGCAGATATGTCTTCATAATCACCTATGTAATTATTTTGCCATCCTGATCACTGGATATTTTAATGTTGAGAGTCTACAATGCAGTCATATTGAAGAGTGTAAAGTTATGCAAAGACAGCTTAGGCATTCATGTACCTTCACATACGTCAATTTATTTTTTCCAAAACATCTTTCTTATCTTCAACCATAGTAAATTCTAATTCATCCCTTAAGAATGATCTCAACAACACTTGTCTTTCCTTATGTGTTCCCTTCTCTGTTCCGATAGTACTCTGTGTATATATGTGTTATCACATATTACACTTTGTACTGAGTGCCAATTTTATTTTCCATCTTCTCCTCTGAATAATGAGAAATTTGAGGAGAGGCTCATGTCTTACTAATTTGCACATTCCAAATGGCAAGCATACAGCTTGGAATACAACAGATATTAAATGCTTGGTAAAATGAATTTATTAAATTATGAAAATATACCACTTTCAAGCACTTAAGGACTTATCTATGTTATGTATATGTCTAAAATTAACCAAACCGAAAAATTAAGTGTTTGGAGGTTTATGCCAATATTTAGATATTTAACAAAATCTGTATTTTTTGAACAGAAATAATTAGTTGGTTTATCTGTGTTAAGTGCAATAAAAAGTGTTTTCTGTTCCTCTTGAGCAGAGCTTCACTGCCACCCTTGCCCCATAACTGTAAGCTGGAAGAGTTTTTGTTCTAGTGTTGGTTTTCCGGGTACATTGCTCATCTTCCTAGAGGTCTTGGAAAGATTTGCATGCCAACACTGACTTCCCTCCACCAGGCATCTTGATCCAATTGGATAAGTGTAATGAAAATAAATATTCCAGCCTCACTGAAATAAATATTAACATAACAGTGTGGAAGCATGTGTCACCTGCAAACTAGCCAAAATAAAAATCAATGTTTGTAATGAGCAAAGGTTGAAATGACTGCCTTCATGCACTGCTGGTAGACATATAAAATATCAAATCCTTTCTATCCTGCAATTTCACAATATTCACCAGCAGCCTCAAAATAAACTTATTTTCATCTATATTAAGGGATCTTTCTTTAAAAATGTCAAGTATGATTTTGATGGTCTCCAAATGTTCTGAAAACTGTCACTTAATTATCCCTCTGTGCTTATTAATGAAGATATTTATTTATGATGGTAGTAGTAATTTTGAAAATGTTGAAGATATTAAAATTTCTCCACTTTAGAAATTAGTTCAATAAATGACAGCATGGCCCAATATTGAGTGTTATGCACCATTTTCATGGCTTGTCAAAGAATGTTTAATGCTCTGTTAAAGCACTCTTGATAATAATGCTAAGTAAAAATGTAAGACATACAGCCTTATAGAAAATACAGTCCCAATTATATAAATATCCCTTAATCCAATAAAGGTGTTTTGAGAACGTGCTGTATGTGCCAGGCATTATGTTATGAATCAGAGATATAGAACTAAAAAACAGAGTTGGAGACAAAAATCAAAAATACCACACCCTTAAAGAGAATACACTGGAAAGTAAGAGTGACTTTCTTTGAATATGGGTTCACCATTGCTGTCTAGTTTGCCTTCCTAATATGTTTATTTGACAAATTTCCATCAGAAACATGTAGTACTTTTATCATGATGCATTAAGTAAAAAAATTATCACAAGTATCCATCTCTATTAGCCAGGTCTAATTGAGCCAAAGAAACACTTGGAATCATAATTTATAACTAGTTTATCCTGAAAACCTCAGCAGGCAGCAATGTAACATACAGTCAGATTAATTACACTGTGGTTCTCACCTCCACTGTGAACATCATTTAATGCTTCTGTGGACAGAGTCAATTAGGAACCCCCTTCCCAGGAAAAACTACACAGTGAAGAAAAGACGTGCATGCTGACCCTTGCAATGTACCTTCTACTAGCATTTTCATCCTTGATTTAAAAATATTCTCAAAACAAATTTTGGAAATGGGTGTTGTCTTCACTGCACAGATACAGAAAAGGAGCCACAGAGAGTTAAATTGCTTCCAGTGGTCACACAGTGTGGCAAATCAGATCTTCCTAATATCAGAATGTATTCTTTCAACTATAGTGCATCATTCTTTCTTTGTTTCTTTGCTTCCTTCCCTGCCCCCATTCTTCCCTGCCTTCTTTCCTTCTTCCTTCTTTTCTTCCTTCCTTCCTTTCCCTCACTGTGTGCTAGGCACTCTTTTTTCACTAGGCATATAATAAAGTTCTCAAGTATTCTGTGAGGCATTGCCCCCACTTGCATATTTCTTGAAACAAATCCTTTGGCAGAAGTGATGGAAAAAATAAGAAATAAAATGTGTAACTAAAGGAATGAGGAAAACCATACATTTCTTCAACCTGAAAACACTGAAAAGTTTCTAATATGAACTAGATCCAAGTTCATATTAGAAAGAAAAGGTAATACATGGGTGAGTTTGGGGAAACAGAGGGAAGAGAAGCCAGCCAAATAAATATTTCTGATTCCTCTATTTGTATATGTTAAAATATAATGATCAAGTTTGACAAGCTATATAAACTCTCTGAGTTACAGTGTTCTTACCTTTAAAATATCTACACATAGGTTTGTGCAAAGATCAATGAAGATTACTCACCTCAGGTACTCAACATCATATCTAGCAAACTCAATAAGTGAAGCCCTCCTTATCCTCAGATATTACTTGCCAGCCATTAAACAAACAGTCCCTGAATTAAATGTTTATACTCTTGTGAGATAGATTACTATATAATTAAGTTATTACAGGACAGCACCATTGACCTTTACTCATTCATTCTACAAATACATAGAACTTGCTCTGAGTCATGCATTATTTTAGGTGCTGGAAGTATAGTGTTGAGCAAAATAGCTAAAACAAGAAGTGCAGATGAATGGTGGTTAGAAAAACACTGCTAAGGCAATGATTCGATCTGCCTAAAAGCGGAATGTAAAGAAAGATTCAGAGAAAGTGACATTTAAGGAAACTGAAGAACTGGGGGAGTTTGATGAGGCAATGCCTTTGCTGCAGTCTTCCTTGCCGGAAGCTAGGTGCTTGCTTCCTCCAGTGGGGTTTAACACAGTATTCAAAAGCAAAGGCCTATTTGGAGACCTTCAAATTACCTCTCACCATGATCCCAAGTAGCTTAAGAGTTGACAATTTCCTGGAAATCTGTTCTCATGATGGTATGATTTTCCTATCTGCGGGTGCCATTGGTTGGCTTTTCCATTCAGGTTTTACCTTGCCCTTCTTTGTCCAAGGGCAGAAGCTCCAAGTAGTGGGTGGAATTAGAAAGAGACTTTTTTTTTTCTCACAAATGAAGAACCTATCAGGAACACTCAAAAATGGAATGGGCGATCCTGAAAAGCAGGGAGATCTGGTCCCAAACATATTCCCCTGAGGAAGAGTAGATAGCTGTCAATGATTGCCATTGACACCCATGCCAAATAGAATGGGACCTCCCTCTGTGCTTCATTTGACTCATCAGTAACATGGAGACCAAAGAACAACTACATCACAGCTATCTGTCACATCAGTCTTTCTATATTTGAAATAATTAGAATTAAATAACATTAAAACTCAGTCTTTTGTTCATAGGAGCTACCTGTGGTCAGTGGCTGGTGCACACTTAACCAGCCACTAGCTGGATAGTGCAGACATAAAACATTTACGTGATGCCAGAAAGTTCCATTGAACAGTGTTGTTCTAGATGAGCTTGGATATGCACACACATCACAATGAAAACCAACAATCAGAAGAATTTGGGTACCTTCCCTCAGTGGCCACCCTGCCACCTTAGTTCGCTACCTCAGACACACCATGTTCCTTTCGCTACGGGGCCTTTTCCGCTTCTGAAAATTCCTAAAATTCACCTACCACCAGCTGAGCACAGTGGCTCATGCCTGTAATCTCAGCACTTTGGGAGGCAGAGGTGAGTGGATCATCTGAGGTCAGGAGTTCATGACCAGCTTGGCCAACATGGCAAAACCCTGTCTCTACTAAAAACACAAAAATTAGCCAGGCATGGTGGCTGCCTTCCTGTAATCCCAGCTACTCAGGAGGCTGAGGCAGGAGCATCGCTGGAACCTAAGAGGTGGAGGTTGCGGTGAGTCAAGATCGCACTATTGGACTCCAGCCTGGGAGACAAGAACAAAACTCTGAAAAAAAAAAAAAAAAAAAAAAAGAAAAGGAAAGAAGGAAGGAAGGAAGGAAATGTGGAAATGAAGTAGGTAGTGTTAAAAGTGTGCTTTAGAGACAAACTACCATCTTTTTAACTATTTAACCTTTCTGTGCCCATTTTCCCACTGACAAATGTGAATACCCACCAGCATTACTGCATTTATATAAGGATTAGATGAGATCATATCCAAAAAACCTTTAAAAGTCACTCAATGAGCACTATTATTTCAATTATGATTAACTCATCGGCTACACCGTGAGTCACATTTGCCCTCTGATGGTCCATGGGCTTGCTCTAAAACCACCAACATTCACAGCGGAAAGAGGTTTCAGAATCTAGAAGAAAGTCATTTCACTGCATCTTGACGCATCAAGTAGATGCAACTGGTGTAAGGGAGTATGGGACTGTGGCATCTGCCCCCCAGGGATGGCACTGAGTGTGTTCACATGTGAAATCTGATTTCCTTTTCACACAGTCCCCTAGGAGGTATGGAAAATCTGACAGTTAAAGAAACAGGCTCAGGAAGATTATGTAAATTTCTCAATGTCATGCAGTTAATGAAGGAAAGGAAATTCCAGCACTTTATTAGGCAGCATCATATATTTTTATCTGAGTTCTAATTAATGAGACGTGTCTAAGGGATTTAATAATTGTACTTAGTAAATTGGTTTCAATTATTTATATCTTTTAAAATTCACTTTATTTCTGTATTGATGAAATGCTTTCACTATTTTATCCTAACCTATTTTTGAAGGAGTGATAGCAATAATCCCAAATCAGATAACACTTTTCCCGAAAAGAAAATTACATGTAAAAACATGCTTTCTTTAAAACATTAAAAAATAGAAATCAGACTTTCTATTTTGTCTTACAAAAGCTATTTTATCTGTAAAATATCTTTTTGTTTAACTTTTATAAATTTTATTTTATTTTTATATAGAGATGGAGTCTCACTGTGTCACTCAGACTGGAGTGTCATGGTACAATCATAGCTCATTGTAAATGGAAACTCTTGAGTTCAATTGATTCTTCCACCTCAGCCTCCTGAGTGACTGGGACTACATGCCTGGCTAATAAAGATCTATTAAGCTGTGTTAAGCAGCTATTATTTTTAGTCTCATTTGAAGGTCCTCTGACAGGTAACACGTTCACATCAGCCTGAGTATTCCAGTGGCACCAGAAGTTTCATAGGCCATATTACACACAGAAAACTCCAAACACAACACAAAAAGTGAAAATAAAACCATAGCAGATGGTCACTGCATATTTGTTTAATATTAAACTAATACTTGGTCATCAGTTCACTTAATAAATGACTAAAGGCACACTACCTAAGTATTGACATGCATGATACAGATTTGTGTTCCAAAATAACATGAAATATAGTGTCAGCTGAGCCTCATTTTAGTACCTCAGCATTACATTTATGTCTACCATGCCAAAAGCTCATTGGTTTTAGTGAAACTGACTTTTTATTCAATCCTCAAATTATACTTATTTGGACAGCATTTAATTGCATCTCTATTATACAAATAAAACAAAAGCAATATAAAAATTAATTACTCTCTTACTGCCTCCAGAAGATCAGAAAATTTGGATATGCTTAAAATCACATAGAACCTAAATCTTAATCTGTGTTTTAGACCCAAAACCCCACATACTCAAGCTACAAAACTCTCCCTTTATTGAAGAGGTCACTGAAGGGGGTTGAATAATGTCCTCCAAAATTCATGTCTGTCTGATTGGGAATAGGGTTTTTGCAGACATAAATAAGGTACAAATCTGAAGAAGAAATCATCCTGCACTATGGTAGATGCCAAATCTAATGACATGTGTTCCTATAAGACACAGAAGGACACTCAGATACACTTGGGAGAAGGTCTGGTGAAAAGAGAAGCAAAGATTGGAGTTTTTGCTGCCATAAGCCAGGGAAGCCTGGAGCTATCAGAAGTCGGAAGACGTAAGGAAGAATGCTTCTCTGGATCGTTCACAGGGAGAGTAGCCAGGTCAACACTTTGATTTCCGACTTTGGGCCTCAAGAACTGTGAAAGAACACTCTTTTTTATGTGATTTGAAGCCACCTAGTTTGTGTTAATTTGTTACGCCAATCCTAGGAGACCAATAGAGTCACTGTCCTTCGATCTCCCTGGAGACATGCACCTACTAGAATGTGCTCTTCCCTCTGAAACCACAGGTTCATCCAGATGCTCTCTCCTGAGGAGCAGCATTGGTCATATTCCACAGTGGCAATTCTCTCTCCTCCAGGGTCATGTCCAGGTGCTAGCCCAGAAAAAGATGCTGTGCTTCATGTTTCAAAGACTGAATATTCCAACCTTTCATTTTACTACAAGGAGCTTGGTATTCTCCAGGTGCTCATTCCCAAGCAGGTGTGTGGAAGCCATATGGAATGTTTAAACTCTTTATTGTTATTAAGAGGCAGTGGAGACAGAGAGTCATTAGAGAAGATGTGTGTGACTACTTTGCATGCTGTTACATGCCTCTACTGAACAACTCTGGGGGAGATTCCACTTTTGTGTTGCATTTATTATTTCTAGACATCATTCTCAAGGTTTTGTGCTGTACAAGGAAGGCAATGTTAGTGCTTTCACTCATCAGGCTTAAAAATTATCTTCACATTTTTATGTAGAACCACCTAAGAAGGGGAGGATTCTAGGGGATGAAGATGGATTTGGCTTTTTATTTGAAGGAGCTCACTTTCTCTCTGGGGAGAGGCACCAAAGCTGTAAGAGTTTCTAGTCCCACATACAGAGCTTGGTATGCACATCTGCTCTTCCCTCACTCTCTCCCTATCCTCATCATCTCAGTTGGCAAAGTCACCCAGAGCCTTTTCTTTGGGATACCATACAGAGGTTTGCATCCTTAGCTTGTGGCTCAGCACAGTTGTCACATTTTTGAAGAGGGCCTCTGATGGCCTAATCCGATGTCACCCCACCATTCCATAGCTCTCAAACACATCGTCTTTAACTAATTTCTTCTTGGCACTTTTTATTATTATCATGTTATATATATATATATATATATATATATATATATATACACACACACACATATATATATACACATATATATATACACATATATACACACATATATATGTATATATATTTTTTTCTTTGTTTGTTTGTACTGTATTTTCATTTTATATCCCTACTCCAACACAATACAACTCAATAAGGGTAAATATGTGATTTTTTTCCTCTACTGTGTCCCTAATCCCTTGAACAGTGACTTGCTCAGTGAATGTATTCAATAAATGAATAAAAGAGGGAAGAGTATATGTTTCACAGTGCAACTTTACAGAATCCTGTAACCATCCAACAGGTTATTCCTGCCTGCTGCACAAACAAAGACCATAACATTGCAGTAAAGAGAGTTTAATTGATGTGAGGCTTGCCATACTATGTGGAAGACAAGAATTGTTACTAAAATCAATCTCATAGAAGGTTTGGAGGTTAGAGGTTTTTCAACGGTAGTTTGAGAGAAGGGGTAGGGGTGGTTTGGCAAAGGGTGCTTGCCACCTATTGACTTGGTCAGATATGAAATCATCGAGACTTGCAATAGTTGCTCTGCTTGCTGCCAACTCCCCAGCTGATCCTGGTCTGGTCACTCTCTTGTGCTAAGTCACTTCTGGGTGGGGCCATAGGAACTATGTCAGGTCCAGGTAGAGCCATGAGTGTCAGATATTCAAAAAACCTGAAAAGATATCACAAAAGGCCAATCTTAAGTTCCACATTAGTGGTGTTATCTGCAGAAGTAATTGGGAAAGTTGCATATCCTATGACCTCTGCAATAATGGCTCTCAATTCTTTATGTATATACCTTAGCAGAATCCAGATTCCTCTATCTTCATATCCTGGTGGTCTCTCATTAACTTTACAAAGGCAGCTGAGTTTTGGGGAAAAGCTATGATCATTTAAACTATAAACTCGACGTCTGGCAGCTTGAAAGTTAAAGGCGGGATGGAGGCTAGATCAAGTCTCCCCCACTGCCATATTTTCTTACTGTTGTAATTTTTGCAAAGACGATTTCAATTCCAGAACCATCTATTGCAGAGTGGCAGTACCCTTCATGTACTCCCAGGTCTCAGCTGGTAGTTTTCCTACAACCTGAGACCAACATTTCCACAAAGAATTGTAATGTACCATTTGTAAGTGGTGACTTAGAGTCTTAATGAATGAGTCTTAATAGTCAAAATGAATCCACCATGAGCCAAGGCAAGAAGGTTTAGACAACCAAATCTGATTAGCTAAAACTTGCCCCGGGGCTTTGTTCTGCCTCTAACGAAGACTTCAAAACTGAATAGACATAAGTGTTAGTTTTATAGCTAGGAAGCACTTAGTGGGTGCTGAAGATGTCCTAGGTAGTTTATATCTGTGCACGGACTCAGGGATAAATGTAGCACTCTTTTTATGCCTGACTCAGAGAAAAAAAAGAATGCTCAAGACTACATAGTGT
Organism: Cheracebus regulus; assembly: GCA_963574635.1. NCBI lineage: Eukaryota > Metazoa > Chordata > Mammalia > Primates > Pitheciidae > Cheracebus > Cheracebus regulus. Next base: position 103,402 of record CAUYQU010025782.1, read on the forward strand.
GCAAATGAAGTGCAGAGCTGAGACCAATCTCTAATGCCTTTTCTGTCACTTTCTCCACTTCCTAAAATCTTGTAACCCTATCTTCGGAAAATTGCATCTTATTATCAACTCTACGACTTAGGTGTTTATTGGGGCAGTTTTTAAGACAATGGCTCAGTTTCTAGGATGACGAATAGTGGCAAACTACTCTTGAATGCAGTAGACCAACAGCAACATCTAATGGTGGGGGGCCTGACTCTGTGGAGCATAGCAGAACCAACCTTTAGCTGACACAGGCCTGGATGCCCATGGCAAGCACCTCTGGAAAACAAAAATAAAAAAATAAGGAAATCCATTTTACCTCTCATTTTTATTAAGAGACACTTTTGAACAATTACTATTCATGGAGATGGGCCTTGAATTTGTGTGGCTGGATATTATCTTTCCCTAAGCTACTGACATTTGGAAGACACTGCTTAAAGTTCTTTGTGCAGGCGAATAAGCACTTGGCATTTTCTGCGAATGTCCTGCTCCTGTGAAAAGGGCCTCCTGATCATCCTCTTGGGAAAACCTCCAGTCCCCACAATGAGAGCATCCCTGGCATAAAATGTTGCTCCTCTTGGCAGGTGGAAGAAGTGACATCGTTTATCACAAGCGGAACTCATAAAGAGCATGCACTGGAAGTGCTCAGAGTGGGATCTGCTCTGCTCACTGCCAACCCCCGAGCTGATCCTGCTCAGGTCACTCTCTCTCTAGGTCACCACTATTTCTATTTAGAGCAAAGAGAATGGTGACAATGATGATCACTAATGTTCTCTTAGCAATAAAATTCAGCTTCTAAATGAGTTCATGCACCTTTGTGTTCTACAGGATTTGAGACTTGTAAAGGTTTATTCAAAGGTAACCACCCACTAAACTAAATAGAGTCCTAGATTTGTGTGTGATTTCTTGCCAGAGTAAACATAGTGTCTCTCAAGAGTCAGGTTCATTATTTTCCAACACTAGTGAGAGTAGACGGATTGCATGGGACCTGGGGCCTCTGATGTTGGATGACTTGCCCAAGGCCATGGGAAATTAACTCTGAGGCAGGGCTGGCATGCAGTATCCTGACTGGGAAGGTCCAATTCACTCTTCACCAAACAATACTAATCTTTTGGTGTTATCTTTAGCTTGTTAAAGCTGATCTAAATTAAACAAATCTGCATTGCTGTGTTTGAACAAAGAATAGAATAGTGAGTATTCTCCAGAGAAACAGAACAGAGAAAGAGAGATTTTAAAGAAGTAACTCATACAATAGTGAAACCATCTTTGCAAAGACTATAACAATAAGAAAACTGTGACAGTAAAAGAGATCTGTCCCATCTTGCCTTTAACCTTCAAACTTCTCTATTTCTGGATTTGGCCCAAGTTAACTTTAGGGTAAACTTAGTTTCCAGTTTAAATAATCATAGCCCCTCCCCTCAAACTATTCCACCTTTGCAAAGCTAATGAGAGACCACCAATTTAGGAGGATGAGAGGAGCCTGGCTTTTGCTAAGGTATAGATTTGAACAACTACCAGTCATTTAGAAGTCACATGATTTGTGACTTCCCCAATTACTACTGCAGATAACATTGCTATTGTGGAACCTAAGATAGGCCTTTTGAGATGCCTTTTTTCTGTTTTTTGTTTGTTTGTTTGTTTTGCATTTCTAGTGACCAACCCACCAACCTGTCCTGTAGCCGCAACCAGAAGAGAAATCAGCAGGTGGGAGGATCATTTTTCCCACCCTGATGATTGCATCCTCAACTAATCAGCCCCCATTCCCTATCCACCCTACTCCCCACCAGAATATCTTTGAAAAATGCTAACCTCCAAATTTTCAGGAAGGCTGATTTGAGGACTAATGAAACTCGAGTCTCTCATCTGCCCAGCTCTATGTGTGTAAAGCTCTTTCTATATTGCAATTCCCCTGTTTTGATAAATCAGCTCTATCTGGGCAGTGGGCAGGAAGAACCTATTGAGTGGTTACAATAGTAGGGACTGGCATATCTGAAATCTGCAAGGTAGGCTGGCAGGCTGGAAATTCAGATAAGAGCTGATGTTGCAGTTTTGAGTTTGAGCTCCACAGGGCAGCAGACTGGAAACTCAAGCAAGGATTCTGTGTTGTGGTCTTGAGGAGAGTTTCAGAATCTATTCTTCTTCAGGAAACCTCAGGCTTCTCTTATAGTTGTAAACTAATTGGATGAGGCCCACACACATCATTAACAACTTTTCTCAAAGTTACTAAACACACCTAAAACATACATTCGCAGCAATATGGAGACCGGTGTTTGGCCAGACAACTCAATATGTTAGCCTAGCCAAGTTCTATGTGCCACATAGAACATCACAGTGACCACGCTTAACCTCTCAATGGGGAGGAATTATGGGGTGGCATGGACTTCATATTCTGACAAACTGGATTACAGATTGAATTTGCTATTGACAAGCCATGTGACTTCAGACAAGCTTCTTAACTTTTCTGAACTTCAGGTTTCTTGATCAGATGGGATATTAATGGAATTCCTTTAGATAATTCACGAAATTCCTTAGCAGAAGGGCACTTAGGAGTAGGGTGGATAGGGGATGGATACTGCTGAATAGTTGGGGAGCAAAAAAAAGGGGTGTGGAAAATGGTCCTCCCACATGCTGAGTTTGTTTCTGCTTGGGGCCACAGCACAGGTTGGTGGGTCGGTCATCAGAAATGCAAAAAAACAGAAAAAAAGACATCTCAAAAGGCCAATCTTAGGCTCTACAATAGAGAAATTATCTGTGGGAGTAATTGGGGAAGTCACAAATCATATGACTTCTAAACAGCTGGCAATTGTTCACATCTATACCTTAGCAGAATCCAGGCTCCTCTCAACCTCCTAAACTGGTGGTCTCTCATTAGCTTTACAAAGGTGGAATAGTTTTAGAATAGAATCAAAAGATGCTCTATCTCTTGTTCTCCTATAGAATGTGGTTTCAAGTTTGATTACATGACATCTAGAGTCTGTATTAGGCAGCACTCCGATTGCTTTTTCTCTATATTAACTTATTAATTCACTCATTAATTCACTCATTTTTCCATTCATTCATTCAACAAACATGGTATATATTCATAAAGATGGCCCTGAGTTACTGACCAATTTATTATAGGCCAAGAATGGTATTCAACACTGCCCATGTATTAACTTATTTAAACCCAGGAATAACCTTAAAAAATAGGCACTATTGCTATTATTCTCATTTAATGGATGGGGAAACTGAGATACAGAGAGTTTCAGTTAACTGCACAAGGCTGCACAGCTAGGAAGTTGTGAACGAGAATTCAAATCTGCCACTTAAATTACAAATAAATATGAATTTAGCAAGAAGAGCTGGTGTTTGTCTTTTTTTAACCTCTTCTATCCACCCTAGCTCAGTTACTACTTATGTTCAGCAGAATAATAACCCCTTCAAATATGTCTATGTCCTCACTCACAGGACCTCTGAATATGTTAGTTTACATGGGAAAGGAAAATTAAAATTGCAGATGGATTAGAGTTACCAATAAGCTGACTTTGGATTGTCTGGATTCCACATGTAATCACTTGAGTTCTGATAAGTGGAAGAGAAGCAGAAGAGAGACAGCCAGAGAGATGGCCATGTGAGAAAGACGTGGCCTGACGTTGCTGGTTTTGAGGATGGAAGAATGTGCCCACAACCCAAGCAATGCAGGTGGCCTCTAGAAGCTGGGAAAGGCAAGGAGACAGATGCTCCCTTAGCATCTCCAGAAGTGCAGGCCTCTAGACACTTTGATTTTAGCCTGAGGAAACTTATTTCAGACTTCTGACTTCCAGAATTGCAAGACAATGAGTCTGTGTTGTTTTAACCCCCTAAGTTTGTGACAATTGTTATAGCAGCAATAACAAACCAATAGACCCTTTATTCCTTCATTGACACAAGTTCCATATTTAAAAAATAAGAGCAGGCATGTTCACAGTGCTTCCCAATTTCCAAAGTGCATTATATAATGTGTCCTTCACTCTAACCCAGGGTGCTGCCCTATTGTCATACCCATTTTATGAGAGAACATTGATTCAGAGCAGTGTGGCATTTTCTTAAGGTTTGCACTGAGTGGGTGCTAGAGCAGCCCTGGAGTTCAGCTTATGCCTGCAGAAGCTATCTCTGCCCACTGCACCAAGAAAATACTTAATCCATTTTTGCTGTGAATAATAGTGGGACAAGATATGTTATTTGGACTGTGCCAGATGCCAAAAGAGGATTTCAAAGAAATACCTGTCTGTGTGAAAGACAACTCGTCACCTAACTCGTCCCTCAGACCTCTGTGGCTCCATCAGTGTCACATGTGGCTGGCTTCTTCCATTACCCTGATTTTCCAAATCTTCTAATCAGGGCTGATGCCTCGAGGAGCCTTAGAAACCTCAGGTCTGGGAGGGAACTGCAAATCCATCCTCTCTAAAATAGCATTCTGTTTATGTCTTCATATCATGACACTAGCTGACCAGAATGCCAGAATGCATATTGTACCCCGCCCCTTGCTTTTATTTTTTTTTCTAAATCAGGCAAATGACAGAGCCATGTGACTCCACTTCAGAGTCCACTTAACTTAATTGAACGGAATGTGATTTCTGTGAAGCACAGGTGGATGGCGATGAAGGTGGGGTGTGGAGGGCTATTTGATGATAAGGACTGCAGTGAGCTGGGCATTTAGAAGGAACCATCCCACTTAGCGATCCCCATAATCCCCAAGTAGGAAGAGTATTACCCTGAATAAGAGATGAAGAACTGAAATTCAGAGACCTTGTGTATATGCCTCAAGATCACATGGCAAAACAAGAATTTGTCTTTGTCTAAATTCCCAGCCCAGCTATCTCCCCTGGAATCCATAGAACACACCACCTTTTTGAAGTACTGCAATTCTTCAAGGGCTGGGCGATATGGGGTATGGCGAGGAGTCAGAGGGTAAGTCCTGTGTCTGATGGGGAGACCATTGAAAGAGGGGCTGAATCCCAGCTCTACCCTGTCAAGCTGTATAAACTCCAGCAAGTTATTTATCCTTGCTGAGCCTGTGTTCTTGTCTCTATGTTAGAAATATTAACAAAGTATTTCTCTTTTATTTTTTATTAATAAATAATATTTGTACATATTTATGGGATGAATGATACATTTTGTTACATGCATAGAATGTATAATCATCATAGCAGGGTATCGGGGTGTTCATCACCTAGAGTATTGTTTCTATGGGCTGGGAGTATTTCAAGTTCTCTCTTTTAGCTATTTTGAAATATGCAACACATTATTGTTAACTACAGTTACCCTTACTCTGCTATCAAACAAATTATTTCTTACAAGGTTGTTGTAAAGATGAAATGAAATAACACATGTAAAGGTTTAGTCCAACACAGGGCATACAGCAAGTGCTCAGATACTGTTAGCAAGGCAGACTATTATCAATAGTGTTGTTCTTCTCTGTCCTTGTTGGAAAGGCAGTCACTCAGCTGCCGTGACTAGGGGCAGTGGGATAGGCCCATTATCTTCTTTTCAACAAACTTTACTCTCTCGTTAGTAATACTGACTCTAAAGTAAAAGTGTGTCCTCCAGAACTGTAGGACCCTGTGGCGGTTCCACAGTGGTCCCTGTGGCACAAATAAATAGTTAAGAAGTAAGTTGAGATGCACAGTTTGCAAATGCCATTGCTACTTTAAGTAGAGGAGCTCCACTTTTATCTTCATAAAGGTTGTCATTTCCCATAAGACTGCTTCTAAATATGAACAGAGGTGAACTTACAAGTGCCTCTCCAGGAGGCCTCCTTGACCATCTCGACCAGGTTTATCCTTCCTCTGACCTTCCCATTCCTCACCGCTTGATATGCTTTGGATGTCTGTTCCCTCTTAGCACCATCCCCGTAGTGGTAAGTGAGTTCTCAGTCAGTTCACGTGAGATTTGGTTGTTTAAGAGTGTGGCATCTCTGCCACTCTCCCTTGCTCCCACCCTGTGACACACTGTCTCTCTCTTCACCTTCCATCATGATTCTAAGCTTCCTGTGGCTTTACCAGAAGCAGTGCAGGTGCCATGCTTGTACAGCCTGCATAACCATGAGTCAATTAAACCTCTTTTCTTTAGGAATTACCCAGCCTCAGATATTTCTTTACAGCAACACAAAAAAGGGCTAATATACCATGGTTTCACTGACTTGTGTCACCTACAAATTCCTTTTCATAAATCAAACCAAGTCATTGCAGTCTACTCCAAGGTATGAACCACTTTCACATCTCCCCATTAGGAAACAGGCTGTTCCTGTCCCCAGAAACACCTACTCATTATGCCTCTGAGAGTCTCTTACCACTCTCTCCAGTTCAGCCCTTACCTTCTCAGTATTTCCTGACTTCTACCTCTTTGAACAAACAAAATTACCCTCCAAATTTGTAATCCTGCAGCTCATCAGATTCTCCCTTATTTCACTTTATAGCTAAAATACAGTTTTTAGAATGACTGCAAATATTGACTTCTCTGCAAGAATCTGGGACATATTCCCCAAATCACCTTTGCTGTAAACATCTTAGTGAAGAGTTATTGTAAAGGGGTTTCCTGAACAAACATATACTATGTAATACTACTTGAGCATTAAGTGTTACACAAGTTAGGATTTACTCTAGCTCTTTGTAACAGAAACTGAAATATAATAGCTTGAACAAGAAAAGTTTTTATTTTTTCTCATGTAGACGTCCAGAGTTACATGGTCTTTGGCTGATGTGGTGATTCTATTGACTGGGACCTAGCCTGCCTTTATATTTATAATCATCTATCCTTGAAAGATGACTGCCTAACACACTGTGGCTGCGAGAGTTCCAGCCATCATGTCCACATTCCAACAACAAGAAAGAAAAAAAGAGGAGTAGTGCACAATGGCTTCTGTCTTAAAGCCAAATCACTTGTCTCCCTGTAATTGTTTACTAGAAAACCCCTCTTGTTGAATTATTTTTATGCACCGTTGACCACCCTTATCTGCAGGAGAATTTGGGAAAATGGCATTGTATGTTAACCCAAAGTTTCCCTCTTAATATAGGAATCTGTTACAAAGAAAAAAGGGGATCTGTTATACACTGGGCAGGTAAACAACAGCACATAAACTGAAAGGATTCCAGCTTCCCTGGTAAGCAATCATCGACATGTTTCTATGGTCTGCCTAATAACACTGAGGTGTATGTTTCTCTCCAATGAATGCTGGAGATATAAAATGACTTCCAAGAAGTTCACAGTCTACTGGGACAGAATAGACTAGCACACTTCTTACCATAGTAGAATATAAAAAGTTACACATTAAAGGCAAACACATGGAATCTTGACATTTAACTCAGGCACTGTGGGTCAAGGAAGCTTCCTGGAAGAGGTATACTTGAACTAAGTTTTTTAAGATGTGTAGGCAGTAGCCAGATAAAGAGGAACTGAGGGGGGAGTCCAGGCAGACAGAATCATACTGGGAAGGTAAGGAGAAGCATAACATCATGATACCGTATTCCCACATGTGGGTGCCCATTAAAGTCATTTCTCATCTTTTCCATATTCTAACTCCAATGTGGTCATACACTCAGTATTTATTCAACTAAAAATATTTATGTCATTTATATATTTGTGCCAGATTATATTTAAAAGACTGGGTTATAGAGTGGGGAGAGGTAGAAACAGGAAGGTAAACAGACAGTTATAGTCTAATTACATCAATGAAAATCAACAGAGAATGGTGATAGGGAAAGGCACTCATTCAGCTGGGACTATACAGATATGTATATACAGATATGTATGTGTGAGTATATACATATATAGATACATATGTATAAGATTCACATGCACATACATATGTAACATATAGACATACATGTATAAGACACACACACACATACACCCTTTGTATGTGTGTATATATACTTTTTGTATGTGTATATATATACACATAGATGTATATCAGTATATGTATATATGTGTTTATATACACACACATACATATATACATGTATATATACACACATATATACATCTATATATATATACATATACTTATATACATGTATATATATATACACATACATGCAAAGGGTATATATATACACACATACATACATACATACACACACATATACACACACACACACATATATATACACACTCACTACAGTCAACTGGAATTGAGGTTGCATACTGTGATTTTTACATTGAAAAGCCAAAAGTTGCTGGCCATTCAAGGCCTAGATATGGTTGCAACCATCCTCAGATATGGTTGCAGAAACCAGTAAGATGCTTTAAAGAGCCTTGCTCTTTTGAAAAGTGTCTGTTCATATCCTTTACCCACTTTTAAATGTGTTTGTTTTTTTCTTGTGAATCTGTTTTAGTTTTTTGTAGATTCTGGATATTACCTCTTTGTCAGATGGGTAGATCGCAAAAATTTTTTCCCATTCTGTTGGTTGCAGGTTCACTCTAATGACTGTTTCTTTGGCTGTATAGAAGCTCTGGAGTTTAATTAGGTCCCATTTGTCTATTTTGGCTTTTGTTGCCATTGCTTTTGGTGTTTTAGTCATGAAATCCTTGCCTATGCCTATGTCCTGAATGGTTTTGCCTAGGTTTTCTTCTAGGGTTTTTATGGTGTTAGGTCTTATGTTTAAGTCTTAATCCATCTGGAGTTAATTTTAGTGTAAGGTGTCAGGAAGGGTTCCAGTTCCTGCTTTCTGCACATGGCTAGCCAGTTTTCCCAACATTTATTAAACAGAGTATCCTTTCTCCATTGCTTGTTTTTGTCAGGTTTGTCAAACATCAGATGGTTGTAGCTGTGTGGCATTGCCTCCAAGGCCTCTGTTCTGTTCCATTGGTCTATATCTTTGTTTTGGTACAGTATCATATTGTTTTGATTACTGTAGCCTTGTAGTATAGTTTGAAGTCAGGTAGTATGATGCCTTAAGCTTTATTTTTTTTTCTTAGGATTGTCTTGGCTATTCGGGCTCTGTTTTGGTTCCATATGACATTTAAGGTGGGTTTTTCCAGCTCTGTGAGGAAGGTCATTGGTAGCTTGATGGGGTTAGAGTTGAATCTATGAGTTACTTTGGGCGGTATGGCCATTTTCACGATATTGATTCTTCCTAACCATAAGCGTGAAATGTTTTTCCATCTGTTTGTGTCCTTTCTTATTTCCTTGAGCAGTGGTTTGTAGTTCTCCTTGAAGAGGTCCTTTACATCCTTTGTCAGAGGCCAACAAACATGAAAAAAAGCTCATCGTCACTGGTCATCAGAGAAATGCAAATCAAAACCACATTGCGATACCACCTCATGCTAGTTAGAATGGCGATCATTAAAAAATCTGGAGACGACAGATGCTGGAGAGGATGTGGAGAAATAGGAACACTTTTACATTGTTGGTGGGAAAGTAAATTAGTGCAACCATTGTGGAAGACAGTGTGGTGCTTCCTCAAGGACCTAGAAATAGAACTTTATTTGACCCAGCAATCCCATTACTGGGTATATACCAAAGGATTATAAATCATTCTATTATAAAGACACATGCACACGTATGTTCACTGCAGCACTGTTTACAATAGCAAAGACCTGGAACCAACCCAAATGCCCTTTAATGATAGACTGAACAAGGAAACTGTGGCATATATACACCATGGAATACTATGCAACCATAAAAAACAATGAATTTGTGTCCTTTGTAGGGACATGGATGAATCTGGAAACCATCATTCTCAGCAAACTGACACAAGAACAGAAAATCAAATATTTCATGTTCTCACTCATTAGTGGGTGTTGAACAATGAGAACACATGGACATAGGGAGGGGAGCATCACACACTGGAGTCTGGTGGGGGTCTAGGGGAGGGACAATGAGGGTAGGGAGGTTGGGGAGGGATAACATGGGGAGAAATGCTAGATATAGGTGACGGGGGGGATGGAGGCAGCGAACCACATTGCCACGTATGTACCTATGCAACAATCCTGCATGATCTGTACATGTACCCCAGAACCTAAAGTACAATAAAATTTTTTTTTAAAAAAAGAGCCCTGCTCTGCTCCTCATTGCATGGATCCTTTTCCTGGTGTGGACTCTGAAGGGTCAGTCTTTGGGGAAGAGCGGTGGGTGAGGCTATCCGTATCCCAATTTAGAAAATAGAGGAGTTTGTAGCCAGCAGCCTGTAAACTAGAAACACTGGCCTCAGTCAACCTCCGAAGGGTGACCTGGCTTCTCCTTAAGGAGATGAGCGATGATGCCAGCATCGGGATGTGCAGAGCCCTGGAAGGGCTGGTGTAGATCTACTCCACATGCAGAAGAGAAGTCACAGCTTCCAGGGAATTACAATGTTGTGACATTCTGACTCGTATGTCACATTTGTGTAAAATGGTATGTTCTTTAAAATAGTGTTGATAGCTGGAATGCTGTATGTATGCTTGGAGATGTTTGTGTGAACCTAAGACTGTCACCAAACAGATGTGGGACTGAGAAAAATACAAAACACAAGTTCAAAATAAAATACATTTTCAGGTTTCAAATATACATATATTTGAAACATTCATATATAATAGATAAATTGCACCAACCGAGTAAATAAATCCAAATAGATATGCACACATACAAAGTGTATACACACATACATATACCTACATTCATATATATATGGGATGGAGTATGGTCTGGAGTAATCTATTTATAAGAAACACAGGAAAAATATTGCTCATCTCCATCTATTTCATATCAAATTAAAATTCTTCAAACCTTTGTTTCTGTCTTGCCAATAATAGATTCTCCAGGAAACAGAACTCAGGCAATGAGTCATTGCCAGGCTTTCAGACTAAATCGATAATACAGTGTAGTCTCTGCTTGACACCCACTGGTCTCTGTGCTGCGATCTCATCCCATCTAGATTCTGACCAGAAAACTAAGTGGCCAACTGAGAGCTGAGAGACAGAGAAAAGTGTCATGTTTGTAATATAAAAACAAAGAAAAACAAAACAAAAATAAAAACACAACCAATTAAGACAAAACAACACACCAAAAACCTAAGCAGCATTCAAGGAATACTTCTGGTCTTTTGTCTATTGTTTATTATGGAAATGAATGTATATAAATAATAAATGCATATATATGACAGCATAACAAAGTATATTGAAACCAGTGAACCTGTCAGCTCCAAAAATTATTACAAAACTGTCAATCTTTTTTATCAACATTCAAAATTCCTTTCTTCACTTCAAATTATTTTACCAAAGATCCCATACCTTATAGCATTTCATTTTGTAAGTATCTAAGTAGGTTTCTTTAAAATATAAGAATTCCTACAAACATAGCACAATACCAGTTTTATCTTTAAAAATATATTCTGTCACTGATAATTCTAAGAAGTAGTCTCATGTCTTCCAAGGCCTTATATTTTATTTAAAAGTTTGTTTCTTTGAATTAGAGTATGACTAAGCTATAAACACTATAATTCGTTGATATGTTTCTTCATTTCCTATACATAAAGTTGATCCAACAAAGATTCCATCTTTTGGCAATTATCTGAGGATGAAACTGACAAACGGACATGTGGTCATCTCTCCATGCTATTGTGTAGAGATGACCACAATGTGTATTATACTGATGTCAATGCCATGCTATTATCTGCCATGTTCTTCTGTCCTTTGTATTTCTTGTAAATTGATCAATTGATCTAAAGTCTTAATCAGATTCAGTTTTTTTCATTTCTTTTTTCTTTTTTTTTACAGGACTACTTTAATAGTAGCTTTGTGTAATTCTCACAAGAGGCTCATCCTATCTAGATGTCTCTCTTTCTGCGATGCTAATAGCTATTGACAATCATCCATTAGTTAATTAGGGGTTTCACAATGGTGCTATTCTAATTGTATGATTTCTTCTTTACTTATTAGATAGAATACTTCTAATAGGAGAAATTTTCCAGGGGAACAGATTGCATGCACATTTCACCAGCATTAACATTATTATAAGCACTAAAGTGTTCCTGATTCTGAGTCCCCTCTGAAGCCTGATTAGTTTGAATTTTGATAATTTGCATTTTAGTGCACAGGATTCCCATTAATATCTTCCTAATTACTATCTACTTTTAATGCCTTCCTCGTGAAGCCTTTTTTTCTCTGTAAACTTTTCCAGTTGTTCCTTTTGGATTTCATTTGTCATTCTTTCATCTTTCTTACCACAACAGTAATGACTCTTTTTTCCATTCAACTTACACTCAGCTTTCTTAATAATAGTTAAGGATTACAACACTATCAATTAAAAGGGAAGTGGAAAAAAGTGTTAGTTGAAATTATATGCAAAAGGATGAATTATTAGGAAAATATTTGGCATTAGCATCGTTTTTCTTCATCACTGCCCTAGGAAATAAAATTCAGCATTGTATTTATAAAGGTCGAAGTCATTTCCCACGCTAGAAAGGAAATCTAGAACCTCTGTATTTTTTTTCTTGTTTCAATTATTTATTTTTAATTAACAAGTAAAAATAGTATATATTTATCATGTACAGCATATCATTTTGAAATATGTATATATTGTGGAAGGGCTAAATTGGGCTAATCAACATACACATACTTATTTTTTGGAATCTGTGTTTTAAAATCTTTATAGATTAAACTGGTGATCTCAAATGGGGCCTGTTTAGTCAGCTGCACAGAAAAAAAGCTGCCCATTAAAGAGTTCCAAAAGTCAAGAGAAATGATGGAATTATGGGTTTTAAGACATCTGTAATTTTCTTTAGAATCTTTCTGCATGGACAGTATGACATCATGTATGTGATAGTTTAAGCTAAACAGCAGAAGCTGTGGCTTTTTAAAATCAGAAATGCATAGTCCACAGATGGCAAGGAAGGGTTTCAGTTACTTTTAACTCTGGTCAACACCAGATGCTTTGCTAATTAGCATAATTAACATTAGGAATAAGTAGTCAATGATGAAATTAAGGAGTTTATAAATAGCATAATGGACTCTAGACATAGACACTCAGTGTAATTAAAAGTACTCAAGTGAACTGGCTAAAATATTTTAGAGAGAGTTTCACGTGGCACAGAAAGGACTACAGATCTAGGAGTGCTTTCTCTGTTCAATACCATATGGACTGACATTTGAGGTATAATATAGAATATGTCTTGGGTTCAGCTTGAACTGTCAGGATTTCATTTGCTGACAGTAACTAGAACTTACTGACTGCTCCTCTAGAATATTGCTGTTTTCCACAAAAGAATTTTTCATACAAAGTGCCCTCAGTTTACCTAAAAGAATAGTGAGTTGAGATTTTTTTCAAGCTATATGACTGTATATCATTTGCTTGGTAACAAATGGTTGTTTTCAAAATGTCTTATGGAGTGGTCTTTGTATGATTGTACTGGTCATTTGGAGTAGAAATGTCTAATTCATAATGCCCCAGCTTCTTGAAGCTCATGATCTGCCAAGAAGAAAACACTCATGGGTGCATGAATAATTACATAATTTGTGTTCATGCTATGGGAGGGACTCTTCTGAAAGGGGTGGAGCCAGTCCACTCCTGGCCTGTGGTCTTCACTGGGAGCCACCTCCCTCTGCTCCCTTGTTCCATGGGTCAAATGCTTTATATAAATGGATTCATTAGAATATACCCAGCAATATTGAAATACAAGCAGCATTCATCTGTTCATAGAGCACACATTTATCGCATGTGCTAAGCACTGAGTAATCTTGGCTATATGTGAAAATACCATGAAGAAAGGAGAGCTCCAAAAACTTTCCCAAGACTCCACAATAGCCAGAGTTAGCTCATATCTGTTTGATACGAAGTAGGTCTCTTTCTCTACAATTGGAAGACATGTAGAAGTCTTTGTGAAAAGGATACCTCAGCTGAGCATACAGGATGAATAGCAATTAAAGTTGAATTCAAGAAATAAACGTCCACCAGATACAAGCAGTGAGCTTCCTTTCTGAAGGCTAAATACTATGAAGGAGGGGTCAGTATATTTGAGATAAAATAACCAACTGGACACAAATAATTAGGGATGATAATACACTATGGAATAATTTTTTAAAATCACTATCTAATTTAACTGAGAAAATAGGAAAGATTTCTCAGGGATGTCCTTGTTTATGCTTAAAAAGCATGGAGACAGGGCTGTGCAGGTAGAGGGAACTGAAAGAATTCAGGATTGGAGATAGACAACTTGACACTGATAAAATGATGACTCATTGCTTGCAGCATTTATTAAATGAATGTGATGAAAATCATTTAAGATTTTATTGGAAGAGAAAGCTCCACAGATCAAAAATGATTAAACACCATTAAACTAAAAATCAGGTGTTGGCAAGTGTGAGCCTCCAGGTGAAATCCTGCCAACTCTCTGCTTTTGTGAATAAAGTTTTATTGGAGTCCAGCCATACTCAATTGTTTATGGATGATTTACGTCCCCTTTCATGCTATAACAGCAGAATTGACTAATTGCAACAGAAACCCTGAGGTCCACAAAGCCAAAAATATATATTATCTTGCCCTTTATAGAAAAAGTTTGACGAATTCTAGATTGACATTTGATTTTGTAGTCCTGAAAACCTAGTGAAAATTTTTTATCGCACCTTTCTTGTGATTGTCTTCATGTTTGTTCGTTGGCTTTTTGATTTTATTATTAGGACGACGAACATGTAGCAATCTGCAGACTGGCTCAGAGCAGCAGATAGGGAGGAAACATCTGAACAGGTAAATTCAACCATCGCTGACTGACAGAACTATACCATACCTTGTTGGGCTCTGAGAAAGGCAAAGCGGCATAACACATGCTTTTTATGCATAAAGCAATGTCATGGGAGGCATGATCATAACTGATTAATTGGGCTAGCAAAGAAGGAATGCAGTGCAAACAAGCACAATACTGCATAGCACATTCTACATGTATGTCTTTAAAAAAGCATAGAGTCACATTTGATGGAGAAGAATCTGAGCCAGCTTCTGGAAAGAAGTAGCATTTGAAAGGAGATGGAAAGAGTGGTAGCATTTCAGCAAGCACAGATTTGGGGGAAGGCATTGCTTTGTGGACAGGATTGAACTGGAAGCACAGGTTTCTGATTCTTAAGTATTGCCTTCGTGTCCTCATGGAAATTTATCAATGCTGTAGGAGCTTTGATGCCACTGCCAGATTCTATTTATACCTTGCCTGATTTCTTTTTGGCCCGGAGCAAATTTCCCCATGTTAATTTTTTACATGTGCAGATATCTTGTGACTAATTCTAATAATTAGAGCAGAAGAAAGGAATGATGATGGAACTATTTTATTCAATCCATTCATCTTGGTTGCCCCATTCAGCAACTTACTGACTAAATTAAATCTCAGATTCATTGGAGATATGTTTGACGCAGATAGAGAATGGAAAATGTATTTCCACTACATTAAGGAAATGGTCATTTTCAAAATGAATCTCTTTATGAGAAGTAATCAGAATTAGATAAGGATGGAGAGCAAATGCCTCCAATATTTAGATGGTTGCAATATTAAGGGTGATTAATTATCATCTTAAAATATCACAGGCAATGCTTGCCTCATCTGTTTGCCTGCATTGACCTCTTTTGTACCCATTATGTTTCTCCGCAGTCGAAATGAGTTTTTAAATGGGCCTTGCACAGGCTGGTGTGCGCACGTGTGTCTGTGATGAATGGGATGATGCAGGCAGTGATGCGCCTCGCCTGTTGATTCCTTTCACTACGTAAAAGGATGATCCGTGGTACGAGAGTCAGGCAGACCCGAATAAAAAAACTTGAAATTCATTTCTCTTTGACTTATTTTTCTGGACTGTTATAGTAGTTATTTCATTTGGTGATTATAAGAACTAAATGAGAAAATAAATACATTAGAAAGATAAAGAGTGCAGCATCCAACACTGCAGGAGCTCAATGTTTGTCTCTACTCCCCTTATTTATTCAAATTGATTTTATTTTAGAAACAACACCAGAAAAGACTTGTGGCAAAAGAGGGGACTGTTTTCTCAAGTAGTTGAAACTTTGGCAGCCCAGGAAGGAACAGACTCCTTATGTTATCCTTTCTTTGATGATCAGTAAAAGTAATTGGATGAAGCCACAGTAAGCAGAGAGACTGAGGGCCAATTACCAACAATGGTTAATGCTAGAGAGTAGGAGGATATGTTCATCAAATGTTTCTCATATGGCAGGTGCTACTGTAAGTGCGTAATCCTCACAGCAGCCTTAAGATACAGGTACTATTTACAGACAAGGAGAAAGAGAGGTTGCCTTGATGGGGCACCAACACACAGGAACATCTTCCCAAAGAAATCAGGTCAGAGGAAAATAAATGCATCAGTGCACTCTAGGTTATGTTATACTAATCTGTGTTTCTTTCTAAATTAGATACGAGCCAGGATCACACAGGGGGTCTATTTTTTTTTAATCCAGTAACTCTTCAGCTAAACGATTGGCTATTATGTCTGGGAGGATGTACTTATATGTGTTTATTTGTAGATCCCCGGAGATTTTGATGTTTACTGATTGTCTTTATCTAATAAATAGAATCGTTAAAGGAGATTACCAGACTGGACAACATAAAACCACTGGGAGTGAAGATAGGTAGAGGGTGGGCAGTTGACCATGGAAGGTGTTTTCAACCCTATTTAGAATTGTTCTATCTTTTTCAAGAAGAAAGAGCTAAGGCCAATAGCTCTAATGTAAATAATGGCAAGTCGTACGTGAATTTAGGCAGTCTTAGGAGCAAATGTACTTCCCTCTGAAACAATAACATACTTTGGAGCATTCAGGCAAAGACAGAGAAAACACATTCTAGGATGATGGTATTAAAATTCCCTCATAAGGCATGACTTACAGAAGTCAAACAGGATGATTGTGGAGGTGACTTCTTGTGGAGCAATTTTATGATGTATGGGCACTGGCACAGAACAACATCGCATTCTGCATAGTTATTTCCTAAGCAAGTTGGGTGACTTAAAAAAATTTTGAGCACAGAGATTATGCTGTGCTTATCCGCCTTTCTTTTCAAAACCAGTTTATTCTACCCACAAATACAACATTGTAAGATATAATCATAGCCAAATTGGCCACGTGCTCTCAAAATGATGTAAATTTTTAGGATGAAGGTGCTGAATTCTTCGCCCCTTCTCAATGAATCTTGGCTATTCAGTCTATCTGTGTAAACTTGAGGACACTTTACAGGCTGCTGCACAGCCTGCCTGGGGCAAGCCAGTAGCAATGGTCTCCCTACATAGACTAAAACCAATGTGTGGTGGGAACCTTAGCAGTGAGTGGACATTTGGTGGAGAGGAGAGCAGCCTGGAGAGGAGAGCAGCCTGAGGTTCTGAAGAGAGGGTGCTCTTTCAGTAAGAACAGCTTTTGTTGTCTCAGCTCAACTAAGAAATACTCATATCTCTTTTGGACATCTCTGGATCCAAGTGATGCATAACCAGTTCTAACTAGAATAGGCTAGAAGCTATCTAGAAGGCAGAGGTTCAGCGGCTGAGTTCAGGAGTGACAGCAAACACCTCCAGGATTCACTTGTTCACTCATTATCCTTTCTGGTTGTCTTAAGACTTCAGCTTCATTTCCTCCACTCACTTTCCTACACTGAGATTTCCAGCAGCTCATCTCCAAGAGTTGTTGCCAGAAAGGGATTGGCTCTTTTCATTTCTAGTACCAAATTCAAATCTTATCAACTACCTCTGACTGGTAGTAGCATTTCACATGGAGCATGGGAAAAGGGTGCACAAGATTTACTCCAGAAGCAATGAGGAGTATGCTAAGAAAAAAAAAATGAAAACCAGAATGCATGCCCAATATTGAGTTAAATGTTTTAGAGATGAGATGATTCTCCTGAGACAGTAAAGTGGTGTTAATAAGGTGATAAGGTGAGACATGAACAGAGGTGGAAAGTGGCTTGACTGAGATTCATTTGGGGATGTTTCTAGGCTTTTTTTTTTAACCAAGGAGACTTGAAATTTCCAATCCTCACAACCATTATTCCCTGTGATTTATTATTATCTGTACTTTAGTTTCTTTCATTACACAGTGTTCACAGAGAAAAGGAAGACAGTAAGTGGAATTTGTCTCCAAGTAGGAAGAACTTGGCTGTGGAACCAGGCAGACTGAATTTATCAGTGGGGGTTCTCTTGCTTTCAAGTAACAGAAATTTAGGTATTGCAAAAACACCACCACCACCACCAACAAAACATGAAAAGTATATGTGTAGAACTGTTTCTGGTTGTAGCTGGACATCACCCAAAATCTCCTGTGAATCTCTTTCTCTATAATTTTAGTTTCTTCTGGCCTGGCTATACTCTGTGGAACCCCTTATAGTGATAAAGATGGTCTAATCTGTGTCATGATCACTAGGTGTTTGCTGCTTACAAACTAAGATATAGAGAGTTTTTTGCATGGTGATCCCTACCCTTCTTTCTGAATCACATTTGCAGAACCTCACATATCCACCTTGGAAGCGGTCAATGCATCCCTGAGGGTAGGGCACATTATCTGGATGGACAGGATCTTGTGCCTGCCACTCAAATGCAGGAAGTAGAGTTCATTATATGAAGAGAAAGAGGCACCTCACGTAAGATAGGTCTAATGGGATTTATCTCTTGGGAAATTTGAAAACAAAACAAAACCTCAAAGCCAAAAAATGGTCATCCTTTAGCCTAAGTGAAAAATATGTTCAGGCAGATGTTTAGACAAGAACATAGAGGAGAATTTCTCCAGATCACGTGACCAGAGTCCTCCTGTCACTGCATTTTTGGATTCCAGTTGACATCACCTTAGATTTATAATGAGATTCCTATTGTTTGCTTAAGCTAACTGGAATAGCTTTCTATTCCTTCCAAAAAGGACTCACAAATAACACCCTTGCAAGTCAAACCTGGCCAATTATGTTAACCTCTGTGAGTCCCAAATTTTTTATAAGAAATACACAACTTAGAGAGTGGAAGTTATCTGATAAGAAAATATCTATTCAATCTGAGACACAGTGGTCATTCAAAAACACTTATGAAACATGTATGAGTGAATGCAAGTCAAACCCTGAAATACAAAATACAAGAATGAAAACACGATTCTTGTCTATATAATATCATTATTATAATTGTTATCTTTCATCTGTGCTGAATCAATACCTGAGTACTTCCATATGTGTCAGTATTTGTGGGATGAGTGTCTATATATATATATACACACATATATATATATATATACACATATATATACACATACACACACACACACACACACACACACACACACATATATATATATATATATATGGAGAGAGAGAGAGAGGGAGGATAAATACTGTCTTTCCCATAAAGTTTGTTTGATTTCAGACACACAATTTCCTGTCCATTACCAGTTCTGTACCATCGGCAATCAGATAAATTAATGGTTAACTACTTTGATTAATAGGATTCCATTAGGGTTATTTCCCAAACTTGGTAAAAGTCTGACTTTGTTCTCTCTTAGTACCTACCATAAATCTTTCTCTCATCTCCTACTCATTTTTCCTGGGGCCTAATGATTGCCCCACTCTAATAAAAATAGCATAAACTGGTTTTTCCCTGATATTAACTGTGTTGTTGTTTTTCTCCCATTCCATCAGGAACTACTTTGAGATCCATGCATCCTTAAGAACAAATCAGCAGCTCAATTAATTTTTAGAAAGCTGACAAAAAAGACAATAGATTGGAGATATTAGAAAACTTGATACTATATTGTTTTAACAGTTTAAACACTTTATAGTTTATAAATATAGCCTATACTTATTGGCTCCCTTAAAGGAGTATAGGAAACTTGTTACAACAAGGGCTTTGATATTAGAGGAATCTGAATTAGAAATGTGATCTTAGGGAAATCATCTGAGCTCTCACCACCTATATATTTATACATATATATGTATATACATACATATGTATATATGTGTGTATATATATATGTGTATATACATATATATGTGTGTGTGTGTGTGTATATATATATATATATATCGAGAGAGAGAGAGTTTTGTTTGTTTGTTTTTGCAAGACTCACAAAAGATGGAAAGTGTCTGCATGCTGTTCTGCACTGGATGAGCTGTCTGTCATTGGTAGAGACACGCATGAAGTCAGCTCTTCCTTTACTGATATTTATGAAAAAATATACATAGGATGTTCAGAGGTAGATCCAAGAGAGGGAGGCTCCTTGTTTAAAATAAAGTTAAATACATTTCTTTCTGGCATGGATTCTTAGGCTTATTTTCCCTAAGTGGTTTTAAGAGCTTTAGCATTATTTTGTATGTGAATTTCTCTTCATTATTTTCACTTCAGGCATGATGAGCCATTTCTATCTAGATGGTCTCTATGAACAAAACTTTATTTTCTGCATAGATAATATTTGTCATTTTTTTACAGTCATGTTTGTTCCTCCTCTTTTCCAGCCAGGAAAGTGCCAGAGTTTACAGGTTACGTTTGATCTCCATTATCTGCTCAACTATACCATCCATCTTCATTCCTTTTTCAACATTCTTACCTTTTTCAGTTCCTTCTGTACGAGATGAACATACCTTAATTGTATCCTAGTTATCACCGACGCCAGGGCATTTTCGAATACTTTCTGCCTTTAATATATATCATTTCATTTTTCTTAAAATCACTCCAGTACCAAACATTTTCCATTTATCTCTTCCCATTGCCTTCATCTCAAATGCCTCCTTTTCATTCATTTTTAGTTTTGTTTTGTTTTTTAACGAAGTCTCTCTGTCCCCAGGCTGGCGTGCCATTGCGATCTCAGCTCACTGCAAACTCTACCTCCCAGGTTCAAGCGATTCTCCTGCCTCAGCCTCCTGTGTATCTGGGATTACAGGCACATGCCACCCTGTCTGGCTAGTTTTTGTTTTTTTTTTTAGTAGAGACGGGGTTTTGCTGTTGGCCTGGCTGGTCTCGAACTCATGACCTCAAGTGATCTGCCCGCCTTGGCCTCCCTAAGTGCTGAGATTACAGGCATGAGCCACCACTCCTGGCCCATTCACTTCTTTTAGGGGTACAGCCATGGGTCACATAATGACTCAGTCAATGACAAACTGCATATACCATGGTGGTCCTATAAGATTATAATACTGTATTTTTACTATACTTTTTCTGTGCTTAGATGTTTTTAAATACACAAATACTTGCCCGTGAGTTATGATTGTCCACGGTATTCAGTACAGTCACATGCTGTACAAGTTTGCAGCCGAAGAGCAATAGGCTATTCCATATAAACTAGGTGTGTAATAGGCTCTAGCATCTTGGTTTGCATAACTACACCCTGTGATGTTCTCACAATGACAAAATTGCCTAATGACACATTTATCAGAATGTATCCCCACCATTAATGCATGACAGTATACAAGACCCAATATCGTTTTATTTCTTTTTTGTTGTTTGCTTCTTTTCTATTGAAGAAGTCAAGTAGCTTATTTAGCTTATTTTTTTCTTTTGGTTCTTGTAGAGTACAAAATTTTGAAAACTAAGTCATATATCTGGGTTTTTGAATGATATTTCGTTTCATCTTGGGCAAAAAAAAGGAAAATGGGTAGAACTGAATTTGATAAATGGGACCATAGATCCAAAAAAGTTAAATATATGTAAGTGTATTTCTCCTAAGTGTAAAATTCCGGGAGCAGGCAATATTGGCCTGAGGAGTAGTTGCGTTCCAGTGAATCCTCAGGGCCTAGCTCCTTCTGCCTTTGCCTCACTCTGCATGGCCTCTACCTTACGATGATATAACAAATCACCGCAAACATAAAGTGGCTTAAAACAACATAAATGTGCTCTCTTACAACCCCAGAGGACAGACGTCTAAAATGGGTCAGCAAGGGCAGATTCCCTACTGCTTTGTTTTTCTAGCTTCTAGAGGCAGCCTGGATTCCTCATGGTCTCCTTCTCCATCTTTAAAGCCATCAGTGAAGCCTCTTCTAATATTTCTTTTTCTGTTTCTGTCTTCGCATTGCTTTTTCTCTGACTCTGAACCTCCTCCGTGTCTCTTATAGAACTCTGGAAATGATATTTGGCCCACCAAGATCATCCAGGATAATAGCCCTCAATTTTAAGAGAATTAATTACTCCCGTAAAGTGCCTTTTTATATGTCAAGTAACCTAACCTATTCACAGGTTTCATGGATTAGGATGTGGACATATTTGAGGTGTCATTATTCTACCCACTTGTCATTTCTTTTCTTTTCTTTTTTTTTTTTTTTTTGAGACAGAGTTTCACTTTTGTTGCCCAGGCTGCTGGAGTGCAATGGTGCAATCTCAGTTCAATGCAACCTCTGCCTCCTGGGTTCAAGTGTTTCTCCTGCTACCTCCCGAGTAGCTGGGATTACAGGCATGTGCCACCACACCCAGCTAATTTTTGTATTTTTTTTGGTAGAGATGGGGTTTTACCATGTTGGTCAGGCTTGTCTTGAACTCCTGATCTCAAGTGATCCACCCAACTTTATGAAGTGAATATTTCGGTTGATTTGGTATGTTGTAAGTTTTCATCTTTTGAGGCACATTGGAAATCATTTTATTTGAAAAAAGAGAGTAGTTGAAGTAAGGCTATTTAATTTCTAATTTAGAAAGCATAAAAGCACATTTTGAGTATCTGTGGAAATGTTGAATCTATTTTAAACATTGCATGTGGACATCTAAATGTAAATTTATTTGTTACTAGGTCTTGAAACATTTAAAAGACGTCCTCATTTGTTTTCTCTTTTGGTCAGACAACAGTCGGATCACTGAGTCTAATTCCCTAGATGGGACTTTAAACAACTCCAGTTTCTTCTTTTGCCATTTGTTTAAATGACCTGGCCAATGTCACAGGTAGAGAAAGGCCTACCCAACAGGTTTTCTACCCCTGATTTTTCTGTATATAATGCAGTCTTTTCTACCAGATAGCATTTATCATCATAGAGAATAAATTCCCTCAAACAAAATATATAAAACAGAGATGAATTTCAAACAAACCTACCCTTGTTTTTCTAAGTACATTAGACCAGATAATTCTATAAACATGAAGGTAGAAATGTGCCACCTTATACTAAATCATGTATTAACTTTGAGTGAAACAACAAAGAAAAATAACATGGAGATGCAATGTTTTCTGCCTCCTGTCAGTGTCCTGTGTTACTATTGGGTGATTTTTGAAAAGAACAACAGATAATGAAGATAGATAGAAAAGTTCAGAGGTCTGGGTCCTTTACCATGTAAACTGAGAATATCATTAAAAAAAAAAAAAAGAACATTTTGTATACAATTTGACAATTTATAGTTATACCTTTAAAAATTCTGTATATCTCATACCAGAGACTCTTGATTAGGATTAAACATCAGAATAACCTTCATAATGTTTTTAGCAAAACCTTATGTGTGAGCCTGATCAATTATGTTATGATTTTATCAGAATTGATTTACTTTCATACTTCTGAAGAAACTCATTCAGTTTTATAGAGTAACCAGACATCTGGTAATAAAATAATGCAAAATATGTATGTGTGTGTGTGTGTGTGTGTGTGTGTGTGTGTCTAAATAACCCAAAATGTGTGTGTGTGTGTCTCTAAATAACCCAAAATATGTTTGTGTGTGTGTGCACGCACATGTGGTCACACATGTGTTTCTCAAGTTATTATTTAAAATAAAAAACACAAAAATAAAGTTCTCTTAAAAGGAGTTACTGAATAAAATAATTTTTCTATAGTATAATGTGTGGTAATTAAAATATAATCATAAGATCAAAAGCTACTTACAAAATTGCAAGACATGATATTAAATGAATCAAGAAAATATACAACTCAGTGTGGCATGATAATGAAATTCTTTTTCTTTCTTCTTTACCTAATTCTCTTTAAAACTAATATATGGATTACTTGACTTCATATGACCTTATGAAATCCAGGGAACTTTTCCATCTTGCTTTCTTCCTCTAGAATCTGTGTTGACTGCTTCCTATTCCTTTCTCTGGCTTTTAAATGTTGGCGTTTTCAGGAAATTATCCATGTTCTATGCACATCCCTCTGTTTTCTCAAAGATCTGATCCATTTTATGAATTCAAGTGCACCTTTATGCTGAGAACTGTAATTGTTTGTCATATCTTTTAAAAAGTGTGACTGTAATATTTGCAGGCCCTACCTTGAACTTCGACGGCCACTAAATATACTGCATTTCAAACACATTTATTCCTCTTATTCCACGCTCTCCACCTTCTAGAGTCTTTATCTTGAAGGAATCAGCAACCATCAAGTTTTCAAACCACCCAGACTACCTTGCATCCTCAATGCCATCCTGTGGACTCACCTTCGGTAGCCTCTTCTGAACAGTTTAAATCTGTTTTTCAAATATTAATTAAATGGCCACAAATCTGTTTTGCACACAGTAACCAGGAGATCCTGTGTAGAATTTAAGTCCATCTGCTGTTTACAACTCTCCAACACTGTCCAATACCTTTTAGATAAACAAAACAGTAGTTGGCAGGGCACGAAAGATTCTTCCAACCTGGAATTTCTCTGAAATTTATAGCAAAATCATGTGAAATAATTGCCACAGCTCAGGGCTATTTGTATTTTTCCACAAGTTTTGAGTTCTTCTGACATATATAAAGTGAGCTTTGTCAGTCTTTGATATGGTTTGCATTTGTGTCCCTGCCCATATCGCATGTCAATTGGAAGAGGGGCCTGGTGGAAGATGATAGGATCATGAGGGCTGATTTTCCCTTGCTGTTATAGTGACAGTGAGTGACTTCTCACAAGATCTGATGGTTCAAAAGTATATGGCACCTCCCCCTTCACTCTTCCTCTCTCCTGCTGCCATGTAAAGAAGGTGCTTGTTTTTCCTTTGCTTTCTGCTATTTAAGTTTCCGGAGGCCTTCCAGTCATGCTTCTTGTACAGCCTGCAAAACTGTGAGTCAACTCAACTAAACCTCTTTTCTTCACAAAGTACCCAGTCTCAGGCAGTTCTTTAAAGGAGTGTGAGAATGGAAGATACAGGCATGCCACTTCTCTTCCCTTTTCACCAACTTAATGCATCCATGCCCCAACTAATTCATTTCATGAGTTGCTATGTACACAGAACATGCCTGTTAAATCCCTGATGGATGAGTGTATTACTCTGTTTTCATGCTTCTTATAAAGACAAACCTGAGACTGAGAAGAAAAAGAGGTTTAATTGGACATACAGTTCCATGTGGCTGGGAGGCCTCAGAATCATGATGGGAGATAAAAAGCCCTTCTTACATGGCAGTCACATGAGAAAAATGAGAAAGAAGCAAAGATGGAAACCCCTGATAAACCCATCAGATCTCCTGAGACTTATTCATTAGCATGAGAATAGCATGGGAAAGACCGACCCCCATGATTTAATTACCCTTTGGGTCCCTCCCACAACATGTGGGAATTATAGGAGGTACAATTCAAATTGAGATCTGGGTAGGGACACAGCCAAACCACATCACATGAGTGAATGGATGTAGGTTGGGAATGGAGAAGGTGCTTTCTTAGATGTGGAAACTGAGGGTAATAAGAGGAAGAAGTTGTGCTTAGCATGGCAAGAGAATCTACTATGTGACAGACCTAAATGCTTTCTGGGCATTGAATCATTCTTGCTATGGTTTGAATGTGGCCCCTTTGAAATTCAGGTGCTGCCAATGTAATATTAACAGGTGGGACCATTGAGAGGTAATTCATGAGGGCTCCTGGCTTGTGAGTAGGATTAAGGCCTTTATAAAAGCAGCTCCCACACCATTCAGAGTTTAATCTCCAGCTTCCTGCCAGGTGAGGACATGACCACTCCCTGTGGAGGAAGCAGCAGTAAGACGCTGTCTTGGGAGCAGAGAGCAGCCCTCGCCAGACACCAAACCTGCCAGCACCTTGCTCTTGACCTTCCCAGAATCCAGACCTGTAAGAAGTATATTTCTGCTCTGTATAAATTACCCAGTTTGTCATATTTTGTTATAGGAGCACAAATGGACTAAGACAATCTGCATAATAACCCTCTCATTGCTAGCCACATTTGAAATGTAAGACAACTGAGGAGCAGCGAAGTGATTTTTCCAGTTACAAAGACACCGTGCTGTAGAGGCGGGAATCGATGCCAGGCTTCTTAACACTGGACAATTGTGTCTTAAATAGACACAACAATATCAGATCAAGAAAAAATGAAGCACAAAATCAGTAACCCACATGGAACTAAAATCTTCAAACTTTTATTCCTTTTTTTCCTCTTGCATTTCCACTTCTGTCTTGCAAATGTATTGTGTATTTCTGACAAATTGACAACAACAATGGCACTGTTTTGAATTGCCTTTATTTAGTGCTGTGATGTCACACATTTTTATATGTCAACTGCACAGTATATCTCTATCCTTTTAATCTGGTCTACAGACCAGTTAGGCTACTATAAGAGCCAATGATTACCTTCTCCACCCTTTTTCAATTTTGATGTAGAAAAAAAAAGTAACTCAATAATGAAGACATAGAAAAAAAAATGAACGGGACAGAGAGCCTTTGGACACAAAAAGACAGAAATGGTACAAGAAGAAGAGATCTGCAAAATTAAACCCAACCATGATCCACCACGTGTTAATGACCACCAAAATAAAAACAATAAAAATTCCCAACAAACCCAAGACAGTGCAGATGACATGCTTCAGAACAAAATTATGAAAATCCCAATGATTTTTTATTATCCACGCACAATAAGAAGTTTGCAGTACTGCAGACAAAGTGTGATGGAAAACATTTTTTTGCTAGAATACTAAATTATAATATTCAGGAAATTCTAGTTACACATTAATTTTAGGTTTAAAATATCTAATATTAGTCACTTTTTAAAACTAATTCTGTAAGTTTGCTAGAAAAATTAACCATAAGCACGTTAAGATATTAGTTTCTGGAACTGTCTATTGGCTTCCTGTAAAAGACATAAACAATGTATGCATTTTTGAATTGTTTTTTAGTGCATGAGAGAATCTAATATCATGATCCACCAGTGGACATTCACAACATCATTTAACTCCTACTGTTAAAATAATTGTTTTAGAAAAGCACACAACGTATCTCTGTCATATTGTTTTCATTTGATCTGACTCCACTTGGGAGGGACCAGAGTTTTGCTGGAATACTGTTAGACCTCTTTTGGGACTGAGGATTGAGCTTCTACCTAATGCTCACCTAGTTTCTCATCAACGATGTCCTAAAGTCTCTCATGCCCTTGCCTGTTATTTCTTATGCATACTCTCTCCCAGATTAAACTGTAGGTGATTTAATTGAGCTCAGTTCTGCCTCTGTTTATCTGATGACGGGGGTGGAAGAAGGGAGGAAAGTAGGCTTGTTCATATCTCATAAACTGGATCTAAATGCCTCAGATTCCAGGAAACAAGTTACTAGCATACTATACAAACTCTAACTCCGCAGCCAGACTGTGTTTAAGCCCAAGTTCTAGCTAGATATTTTTGGAGCCCTAAGTAAACTGAGGTTCCAGCAGCAGAGTGGCTAGCAGCCCTGCTCTAAAGGGCAAATGAAGGAGAGCTGGATGTGGTAGTTACGCCGTGCCTCTCATGGGAGCCTTCTTTCACTTGGTGGGCAGCCAAGTGCCTAGTTGTCCAACCTATGCCCAGGTGTTCTTCAGGTAAGAAACCTATTTATGCTGGCAGATGCTCTTAGGGTACCTGCCTGACCATGGTTCTGGTGCTGGCTGCTCAACCTTGTATTGTCCCTGGCGTCCTTGAGAATACCCAGCCTGGGGGAGTCCCCAGTTCTTCAGGTGGGGACTTTAAAGGCATACATTTAATCCATAATAGAAAACAAGTTCAAATACTTTTACTTAAAGATCCTGGCCTAGGAGGGCATGATGAGTTGGGAGGCTAGTCCTTTCATGGAGCACAATTATCTTGATTTACTGGGTGAATTTGTGGTTGGCTTTTAAAGTCATGCTGACATCTCATATTATCCAACTATTTATTTCATCATTCATCATCTTCCCTCCCCCTGTCCCTTCCTCCCTTTCTTCCTCTTCCCTTCCTTACGCTCTGCCTTTATGCCTTCCTTTTTCCTTCCCTCCTTCACTCTTTCCTCCCTTTCAGGAATATTTATTGAGCACCTACTTTGTCTCAATACTTCTGTTAGATATCCATCATCATTCAGTGACTCAGTGGTTGCTGAGAATTAATCAGAATTCTGCTATCAGTTGTACATGTAGAAAATATAAATTCAGAAAAAGTTAGAAAGCCATTTATCTCCCAGAACATTAAAAAAATAGAAAATACAGAACAATGGTTTGGGGGCAAAGAATGATGATTTAAAAATACTTTCATCGAAAATATTAGCGCAGAAGAGAAGATGCTCCTGGGGAAATAGTTTGTATTTTGTTATATTCCATTTTGGACAAAATGAGTGGTGATATGAAAGTTCTTATGTTTGTACCTTGCTGTAAGAGAAAAAAATTGTAGGCTTGTATGAAAAGGCAATATCACTACTCTGTTGGCTTTTTACAAAAAAACTTTTATTAGCTTTATTTGGTTTTGTTTTTCTGTCCACAAAGAATATTACCAGTAATTTTTAGAAATTTAAGGAAAATAAGGAAAGCACAAAGAAGGAAACCATTTCTTTTACACCTAGAGAACAGATGTAACTACGGATAATAGCCCAGGCTCCATTCTTCTGTCACGTATCTATGCATATCATGCACAAGAGGGCTTTTCTTACGTTAGTATGTTTTAAAGACTTAGTGTCATGTTCTCTAATTCTAAATCAGCTGTTTCTATTTAATATTACAACTTAGAAAAAAGTATTCTTTTTAAGTGAAATTGTGGGTTGTTACACCCTTCGTTGTGGTGAGCTGGCCTTTGAGGGCTCCAGTCTTCGATTCTGGCCACTTCTGTCTCAGTCCCAAGTCCTCTATGAATCATCTGTGTTGCTTTGGGAAAGTCCCTGTATCTCTTTGAATACCTATCTCACTCATCGTATAAAGTAAAAAGATTGGAATTAGATGATGTGTCTTACAAGTGCTAGTGCTCTAGAATTGTCTAACTCTCCGTCAGTGCAAAGTCTCCCCTGAGTGCCATCAGAATCCTGGGAGACTGTGGAGAGGGGCAGGACCCCATCCATTCCGGTGACCCCTGAAAGCACTGAGGAGGAGGAACATCAGTCCCTCCGTGGCTTCTTTATTCATCACTTTTTTTTTCTGCTCAAAACATCCCCAGATCCTGCTCAGGCCCAGGAAAAGGGGGTAACCGTGAGCTCTTTTGTTGGAGTTCAATCCCTCGGCCCCTAATTTAAATGAGAACAAGTGAATTCTCTCCAGCAGACACTGTTATTAATCAATTTTATTCCCCTTCTACCTTTTCCCTTTATTTTTGTAGTGCTTCTACGAAAATAAAGTCTTTTAAGACAAAACAAAAGCAAAATCTCCATTTGGGACAATAACTGCCTTTTTCCGGGACTTAAAATGTGGCATCCAGAAGGGACATAGCTACTGCCCAAATGTAATGACATGTTTTCCATCAGTGGCTCTGGCTTTGAGGAAGTCATCAGCCTTCTGAAAGGCAGCATCATCTTAGGAACATAGAACTAGTTTCGAGTTCAGTGGTTGTAGGTGCTGTGCAAGTTTGAGAAATTTGCTGAACATCTCTGAGCTAAATCGTAATGTATCATATGATAATAAAATATGTCTTAAGTATGTCATTCTTATTATTTTACTAATGTGGTTTGTGTGTGTAGAGTCCCTTCCAGGCACCTGCTGATTCTGCCTGCTAGCTCTCCAGCTCCTCTTCTACCCCTTTCCCGGCCTCTCTCTCTCTGGCTGCACTGGCCTTCTTCCATCTGCTGCTGCGTCATCCCTGGCTTGTCACTCTCCAAGCCGCTTGATCTTTCTCCAGATCTTTGTTTAGGGGGTCCTTACTTTTAAATCCCTGCTGAATATCGTCTTCGCCGAGTCCCACTCCTCAATTGTTCGTCTACCCACCTCAATACCATAAGTCCCTCAGCCACTCTCACCATTTTTATTTTCTTGATAGGGTCTCATTCTGTCACCCAGGCTGTAGTATAGTGGTGCGATAGTAGCTGACTGCAGGCTGGAACTCCTAGGCTCAAGCAGTCTTCCTGCTTCAGCCTTCCAAGTAGCTGGGACCCCAGGTACATGCCACCACATGTGGTGAATTTTTATTTTTATTTTAGTAGAGACAGGGTCTCATTATGTTGCTCAGGCTGGTCTCAAACTCCTGAGCTCAAGTGATCTTCCCAGAGTGCTGGGATTACAGGAGTAAGCCACTGCACACAGCAATTTTTTTATCTTAGCATACATTAGTTTTCAAAAATAACTCAGGACTCTAAATGTGTGTGCGTGTGTGTGTTGTGTTGTGTGTTGTGTGTGCAGCTGGTTTAGTTACTGACCTTCCTTCCCACTAGAACACAATTTTTGTGAGAGAAGAGGAGACACTTGTCCAATTCAAAGCACAGCATCTGGCACAAAGTAACTGCCCAGTATACATGGGGTGAACAAATGAATCAGAGGGAAAGAAGGAACAAAGGAAAGATGGAAATATTGAAAAGAGATTGGGAGATGAGGGCTAAATACTATTCTTACGGACCTATAAGGTAATCTCTAAAGGACTTTTCTAGTGTCTCTCCCCAACACGTGGGAAAGGGGAGGCATTGGCTCAGGCTCTGGGGCTGTGGAGTCTCCATGTTTCCTGAAGCAGCACATGCCAGCTATGACCCTTTTTCTTGGCTGGAAATAAACTTCATCTTAAAAATTTATTTTTCTTTTGCATTCTAGTTCATATATCTATTTGTTATATTTTAAAATCTGTTCCCTTGTCATCTATTACAGTGCTGCAGGAGGATGCTCAGTGCTCGTGATGTGGACTCCTCCTGTGACTCAGGTATGTTTTCTGGCTGGTGAAGTCTATCTGGTGAGGCGAGTCTATGAGGGTCTTGGGGATTGGTTGATCTTGTAAATGGCATGCCCAGTTCTAAGCTTTTTCTAAATCACATTTGTGTTCATGAAGGAGATGAATTGCAGAGCAAAACCATAATGCTGCAGATTGGATTCACTGACTGCTATCTATCAAAGGTGCACAAATAGAAGAAAAAGTAATGCTGCGTGGTCTTTCTCAAAAACTGAAGGATATACTTTACCAAATAAATGCTGCTTGTACACGTAGACATAATACTTATGTACTACCAAATTTTTTAATCATTTTAAATATTTGAATGAAGGTTTTTATATTTCTAAGTATGCTTGATCAGTCATAGGAACTTTTGGACCTTGATGTTTTAGAAAGAACGTGGTAGAGGAGTTAGGAGAACTGGATCACAGCCCCCGGCATGGACTGTGTTAAGAACCTCAGTTCTTGTCAATGAAATAAATTTTGGCTCTGTAGTTTTGTTTTCCTTCAAGCCTCAGAAATCTGCATTTCTAAGCATCTTCTTACATTAGTACATAAACGCTCTGGAGAGCAAAAAAAAAAAAAAAAAAAAAGTGTCATCCCAGTGGCACAGTGCTGGACTCCATTTACAACTGGGAAATGCGACAGTGTAAGACAATGCCAGGGACAGACATGAGGTGTACAACAGGCTTCCAGCCTTTAAAACATGAGTCAAACAGACAAGCCAAACAGGGAATAAATGTCTGAGTGTCAAAACAAGAATGGAGTCTGAATGATGTGAAAACCAGCATCAGACTTCTCCTTGCATCATGCCAGAACCCTGGTACTCCTGCTTGAACAGGTGCTCACTTCCATGTGGTCACCCTGAGGTTGGCTATCTCCAAGTTCTTTGATCTTGCCTATCAACCTCTCTGTTTCCTCCCTATATTTTCTTCTTTTTCCATTCTTCCTTCTATAGCCAATTAATATTCAATTTTTAAAACTACTAAAATCTCAGGTCCTACAACTGGACTATCAACTAAGAGATAGGGTCTCAAAGAAATGAGTCATTTACATAGAAAGCGTCTTGCCACATAATGAGGCATGGGTGAAAGAGCAGATAGAGAAGTGGAAGACATGAGTTCCTTGCAGGAGAAAGAGCCTGGCATGATTTGGAATAGTACATTCAGGAATTGGTGAGAAAATCACAGAGCTAAAGAATGCAGTGTTTGAGACCAGCCTGACCAACATGGTGAAACACCCTTCTCTACTAAAAAATACAAAAGTTAGCTGGCCATAGTGGCACACACCTGTAATCCCAGCTACTCAGGAGGCTGAGGCAGGGGAATCACTTGGACCTGAAAGGCAGAGATTGCAATGAGCCAAGATCATGCCACTGTACTCCAGCCTGGGTAACAGAACGAGATTCCATCTCAAAATAAATCAACAGATAAATAATAAAGAGTACAGTGTTGCCAAGTGGGAAGTAATGTGGGAATATTTTAGGAAGACAGACTGAGGACATTTCATAAATATTAAGCATGGCTTAGTATTAGGGGCTAAGTTAGGTGTTAGAGGCACACAAAACACAAAATAAATATGATCCCTGTCCTCAAGGAGCTTGCAGTCTAGGGGAGGATGAGTAGTAAGATGATGAACAGCAAACAACTAAAAACAACTAAAATTACAAATTGATTTTTTTTTCTATGAATGAAATAACGAAAACTAGGAGTTCAATGGGGTAGTCCAGGAGATGTCTCTAAGGCGACCATATTTGACTT
Source organism: Cheracebus regulus (assembly GCA_963574635.1). NCBI lineage: Eukaryota > Metazoa > Chordata > Mammalia > Primates > Pitheciidae > Cheracebus > Cheracebus regulus. Next base: position 136,039 of record CAUYQU010025782.1, read on the forward strand.
ATAATATCTGAAGTGTCAGCCATGAGAATAACAGGAGAAGCTTCCAAGTAGAAAGACCAGTATATGTAAATGTCCTGAGGTACAAACACAGTTAAGGAAGTGTTGGTGGTTGGAACTTTGTGAGGGAGTGTATGGGATGCCAAGGAACAAACAAATAGGAGATAGGTCAAGGAGGACCAAGATTCCAGGTTTGATTTGATTATAAATATATTAGTGATATTGATAATAATGATGATAATTGCAAAAGTAAAAATTAACATTTACTGAGTTTTACTCTGTGCCTGAAGCACTTTACATTTTTAACTTATTTATCTGTCACAACCATCATATGGGATGACTACTACTATACTTTTTATTTTACACACATGTAAACTAAGGCACAGAGGCAGGAAGCAACTTGCCCTAAATTACATGAATAGTCAGGTAAAGTTAGCAAAATGTTTTATAAAAGAATAGCCTAATTTGATTTACTTTTAAGAGGATAATTTTAACTGCCATTTGTAAAAATACTAGAGGAGGGCAAACATATAAACAGTAATTTTTAAGAGCATATTATAATAGCCAAAGAGGACAGGATGGCTTACACTAGGATTTTGGTAGAAAAGATAAAAAGAACAGGGCAGATTTTAAATATATTCTGAAACAAAATTAACAAAATGTTTTAAAGGATCAAATGTGGGAGACAAAAGGAGAAAAATTAAAGATAATTTGAATGTTTCTCACTTGACCAATTAGATGTAGAAAACAGTAACATGCATTTCTTGAGTTGAAGAGTTCTAGGGTGGAGATAAAAATGGGCTAAGGAATCAGAGTGCAGACTTAGACTTATCATTGTCCTGCTGTGGTTTGCAACAAGGTGATTCCTTTTTAACAAAGGAAACAAAGTAGTTGAAGAGAGTGGCCCATCAAGAAGAGAGTGGGGGCCAACATTCAACATCCTTAAAGAAAAGAACTTTCAACCTAGAATTTCATATCCGGCCAAACTAAATCTTATTCTATAATAAGTGAGCAATGTTCTGTTTGCCCTCATCCCTCATTATTAAGCAATGAAAAGACAAGGCCTCTCCTGTTGATACATTTGTCAACCAAGTTAAACATAGCCTCTTGTCAGCCTCAACTGCTAGACTTCAGGAGATGGAATTTTCATGAAGTAAGAGTGCTGATTCATAAAATACCTGCCATTAGTTTTAATTTAAATTATAAATAATCTTGTCCATGGTCTTCTTTAATTTTTTTAAATTTCTATTCCATTCTTTGATTTTTAGAGTCTTCTTATGAAGTCAGAACAGTTTTTGTTTTTACCATGGCCATCACAGTTAACATTTTCTTTTTCTTTTTCTTTTTTTCTGTTGAGATGGAGTCTCACTCTGTCACCCAGGCTGGAGTACAGTGGCATGACCTCGACTCACCGCAACCTCCACCTCCCAGATTCAAGCGATTCTCCTGCCTCAGCCTCCTGAGAGTTGAGGTTACAGGCATGCGCCACCACGCCTGGCTAATTTTTAGTAGAGATGGGGTTTCTCTATGTTGGTCAGGTTGGTTTCGAACTCCCGACCTCAGGTGATCCATCTGCCTCAGCCTCCCAAAATGCTGGGATTACAGGCATGAGCCACCACGCCCAGTCACTAAGTCATTTTTCACCTAAAACTTACCTAGAATAAGATAACACAGCCATGGAATCTTCGACCCTACCTAAAGGTGTCATAACCAAACGTCTTTGAAACTCAACTCTAAATGGTAGCATGGACGGAAAACTATGATCCGATTTGCAAGGCTGGCTTAAAGAGCACAAGGAGATACAATTATGAAAGGGCTGGACTGCAATAAAAGTCATAGCCAATAGATCTATATAGTCAGGTTTTTGTCATGTAATTTATTAACTATGATAGAAACGCAATTAAGAATATCAAATATTTCTCTGGCTCTTGACACAGTCGACTTAACCTTTTGCTGTCTAAAGAGTTGAGGTTTCCTGTTCTGGGTGCTACTGGCAAATGTTCTAGTACTTGCATTTGGGATGCACAATTTCAACCACCGACTTAACGGTGCAGCCACCTGTGTATTGCAACTGGCCATTAAATTAAACACTGAGCCACCTGGCTTTAATTCAGCCACTTCAGTAGGCGTATTTAGCATTGGTAGTTCTGCTTTATTAAAGGGCGGCAGACGTGCTCTTCTTTTCCTTCTGCTTATGGTTCTTAGGGAAAGTTCTGATATTTGGTTTAGTTTTGTGTTTGCTTTTGTATTTTTATATCTTGTATTTATCCTTGAACATATTTTGAACATTTTTTTAAGGAATGAAATTCTTTTGTGTATATACAGACACTTGCATGCTATACGGTTGTCAAGGTTCAGTTCCTCAAAAGCTCTTGCTGCTGTCAGGTGTGATGGACTCTATCCATCAAAGTTCTACGGAACACAGTTTGTATGTAAATAAATGTGGGGCATTTGGCCCTTGTAATCAGAGGACATTATGGTAGGTGAAATAAGCCAGAAGCAGAAAGTTAAACACCGCATGGTCTCACTCAGATTGTGGAAGCTAAAACACAAACTTGATCTTACAGAAGCAAAAAGTAGAACAGAGGAATCTAGAGGCCAGGCTAGGTAGGAGGAAAAGGGGTTAGGTAGAGATTTGTTCAAGGATAGAAATTTAGAGCTATATAGGAGGAATAAGTTCTGGTGTTCTGTAGCACTGTGACATGACTACAGTTAACAATAATACATGGTTTCAAAGAGCTAGAAAGAGGATACTGAATGTTCCCAACACAAAGAAATAATAGTGTTTGAGATGATGAATATGCTAATTATCCTGATCTAATAACCATACATTATATGTATTGCAACATCACTATGTATCCTATAAATGTGTACAATTATTATGTGTCAATTAGGTTTTTTTTTTTTTTGAGACACAGTCTCACTCTGTTGCCCAGGCTGCAGTGCGATGGTATGATCTTAGCTCACTGCAACCTCTGCTTCCCAGGTTCAAGGAGATCCTCATGCCTCGGCCTCCCGAGTAGCTGGAATTACAGGTGTGTGCCACAACGCCCAACTAATTTTTGTATTTTTAGTACAGATGGGGTTTCGCCATGCTGGCCAGGCCAGGCAGTGATCCGTCTGCCTCGGCCCCCCAAAGTGCTGGGATTACAGGCCTAAGCCACTGTGCTCAGCCAATTAAAAATTAAAAAAAAAAAAAAACAATTCTCTTGTTCATTCCTACTATATCCTGGGCAAGAAGCTAACCATCTGTGCCAGATACATTGACTGTCTTTCTCTGTCTCAGTCTCTCTCCTTTCCTTGAAGTTTCCCTTTAATTTCCTTATAAATCCCACTCCCTTCCATACTGAACACCATACCACTGACTCAGCATCATTTCCATCTTGCAAGCAAGTTCTTTCTCTATCTCTTTTTCCCCTTATCTATTCATCTACCCATTCATCCATCCATCCACCCATCTACCCATTCATCCACCCATCCACCCACCCACCCATCCATCCACCCATCCACCTATCCATCCATCCATCCACCCGTCCACCCATCCACCCATCCATCCACCCATCCATCCATCCATCCACCATCCACCCATCCATCTATCCATCCATCCATCCACCCATTCATCCATCCACCCATCCATCCATCCACCCATCTATCTACCCATCCACCCATCCACCCACCCATCCATCCATCCATCCACCCACCATCCACCCATCCATCTATCCATCCATCCACCCACCCATCCATCCATCCATCCATCCATCCATCCATCCATCCATCTCTCTCACTTCATTGCCAAATATTTGGGAAAGCAGTCCAAGCTTACTGCCGCCTTTGCTTCTTCATCTCTCATCCTCTCCCGGAAACCTGATCTCCTATTTTCTCTCATTGGTTATTCTTCTGGTGATTTCTTCTTAAATGTTTATGTTCTCTAGGTTTCAACTTGGGCCCTGTTTTTGTCTCAGTCCACATGTCCTCTCTGAATGATCTCATCTGTGACCATGGCTTTAACTATAACCTGACTCTAGTGACTCAAAAATCCTTCTGTCCAACACCAATTTCTTGTCGTTACTTTAGAATGGAATAGCTACTGCATACTGGGTGCATACAGTTAAACATCCAGCTACCTGTAAGTCTTGTAAACAGAATAATGGTATGGAAATCCAACTGAAAAACACTCATGCCTAGTAGACCATGAATGGTAGGCAAGTCTGATAGAGTGAGGAAAGCATAAAAACCAGTCAGAAACCTTGGGTTCCAATCCCGGCTCTATTGTTTTTAGTCATAGGGTAGGTCCTCTATCTATCTGACTGTGATTTTCACTTGTAGAGTATGGCTTACTGTACTTTAAAGATTTTCTGTAAGGGATTAAATCAGATAATGTATTAAAGGTGTGATGTAAGCTGTTAAGTGTTACTCCAATTTCTGATATACTGTTATTTAAAATGTAGTTTGACAAGCAGGAGTAACGATTTAAAATGAGATAAAAAGTAAAACCACCAGAAATACAAATATTAAATTAATTTGTCTCGGTAAACTAAATATATAATGGTTTTTGCACTTTAATACACATCTGGAAGAGCTTATTAATAAGCCAATGCTTGAGCTAGAGTCCCAAATTCAAACTGGTTGGGAAAGAGGCCAGTAATCTGTACTTCAAAATCATTCCCATTGTTAAAGGAAAGTCAGAGCCACACTCTGAGGAACAGTGAAATATAATGCACTTGAGAGATGGCCAATCCTCAAAATATTCCACTTGTAAAGGCTTCAGAACTAGTTCCTTCTTGGGAAGCACATTGCTTCTTCTGCTTAGTTCAAATTGTAATGAATTTCAAGGCTTCTACTTTTGGGCTTTATACATAAAGCAATCATTCCTCCCTCACTCTCAACACATGCAGACATAATTTTATATACACACACACACACACACACACACACACACACACACACATACACACACACATATATGCATATTCTGTTTTCATTAATGGAATTTTTTTCCTGTATACTATATATGAGTAATAATGTAAAAACACAAAATCATACAGACACTAATTAGGCATCTTTGAATATCTATTGCTATCAAATATTTTCTATTTCTCATTTCATATCTTTGCTGATGGGTTTACATCAAAAGACTACAAGGCGGCATACTCATGGGGAGGAAGGAGCCAAACCAGAAACCAGTAGCACAGGTTGGTAGGAATTAAGGTCCGCATGCTTACTTCAGCATTTGGAAAGACAACCAGCAAAACACTTCCAAGCTGGTGGCTCCGTTAACATGTGAAGCTATTTTTAGAATAACAGAGGGCATTTCTAGAGATTGACATTATAAACCAGGGATACATCCCAAACATATTAATATGATCTTAATTTTATTTTACAAATACCATGTTTTGGAATATTTTACTTTCCATGTGACTATTTTGTATTTTATATGCATGCACGATGCAAGTATGCATACAATACATTTCTATGCATATGCACTATTCATATACATGTATACCTGCATGTAAAAATTTGTGTAAGAGGGTAAATCAGATGTTTTAGGCCTTGTATAAATAAGGTAAAAGCCAGACCTTTTAATGATTTATGCAATTCATCAGGAAGTTTTGTGTTTTGAAATGACAAAAACTTGAAATATTTTAGAAAGGAGTAGAATACTTTGGGACATAATTTTCATTTTTAAGATGCCTTAAATGTTTTAGTTTCTTTTAATAAATAGTCTTACACAATAAGTTGGTTCTCACTGTCATATTAGGTAAATAGGTTTTGTTGTTTGTTTTTTACTAAAATTAGTTTATGGTGAATATTTGTTAAAAGATTGTAATACCAATACCATCTTATACATCAGTAATAAAAAACAAATGCAATAAATATGGTTCTTCTTTTTTATTAAGAAAGTTATATAAAAGTCCATCACTTCCACAAATTAGGAGACTAGATTACTGCAATTTGGTTGAATCAGTGGATATTTTTAATGTTGCTTATTTTGTGCTTTAAAATTTCAGTTATCCCAGGGCATCTGTAATTTTGAATGATGACGGGATATTCCTGGTAAGAAGTAGTGTTTTATTTTTCTTCCTGCATCTATCTCTGATCTTGTTCCAGGGCACATCAATTTAGAAATATTCATCGATTATGACAGCTTTGAGAACAAATATTGGAACATTAGCATGCTAATTTTGTTCTTTATAGACTGACAGTAGAATATGTATAAAGTTTAAAAACATACAAGTCTTATTAGCATTCTGCTTAGATAAATATAATCTTATTTTATTTCTCTCTCCTTTTATCCATGCCCTGCCCATTGAGAGTGCCAGGTTTCTCTCCTTTTCTGTTCCATAGCAGCTCCAAAGCTAAAGGGAAACCAAGGGAAAAATAGCTACCTCAAAAGAGACATTTTCCAAGACACCACTGGTTGGATTTCAGACACTTTCCAAAGCTCATTGAAAAGGGAGAACTCATGGAGAAGAAACAACCAATTTTAGGTATCCTATTACTCTCAGAGGTTGACTTAGAGACTGTTCCATGTAGAAATACTGAAGGTGGTGTAATAAAGAAAGAAAAGCAGAAAGAAAATAAATAAATAAATAAGACAACATAGTCAAGCTTTGTTTACCCTCTTTCTCTGGCAAAAATCTGCTCTCTGGAGTCTGCTCTGGCATTTAAGGAACTTGGAAGTCATTCTCCCGTCCAACCTCACACACACACACACACAAAAGCTGAAGATGTAAAAACCAATTAATTCCTCTTAGATCCCTCAGAAGATTGACGTCAGAAGGCAAATCATTGACCCCGTGATTGGAGAAAAAGACAGAATGTACAGAGAATCATGACCTAGTATAACAGAAACCTTTGGGAAAAACAACGTTGGGATAGAAAACCTTAAACTGCAACTGACTACTTGTTCGAGGCTCAATGTGGACTGATTTGAGCATTAAAAACTCCTCTGGGGATCAGGGAGCAGTTTTTTTTTTTTTTTTTTTTGAGACAGAGTCTCACTCTGTCGCCAGGCGCCAGGCTGGAGTGCGGTGGCACAATCTAAGCTCACTGCAACCTCCGCCTCCCAGGCTCAAGCAATTCTCCTGCCTCAGACTCCTGAGTAACTGGGACTACAGGCGCATGCCACCACGCCCAGCTAATTTTGTATTTTTAGTAGAGATGGGGTTTCACCATGTTGGCCAGGATGGTCTCGATCTCTTGACCTGATGATCAGCCTGCCACGGCCTCCCAAAGTGCTGGGATCCCAGGCTTGAGCCACTGCGCTCCGCCCAGGGAGCAGTTTTAAGGGGGCTACCACACATTTGTGACTTTTATTTCCAGAAGCCCTACTAGGTTTACACAGTGAGGGTCAGGGAAAAATTTCCTGATGCTTCCAACAAGGGAGAGGGAAAAAGTAACCATTCTGAGATACGCCCAGATCACTCTGTTCTTCTTAGTAAGGGTCTGTCTCAAGAGAAACGATATTACCTGGAGCCCAACAGACCTAGACTACAGCAGAGCCTAAACTACCCGGGAGTAGGGAAATACCCAACTTCAGCTCCCAGTTCCCTCTATCTTTCCTATTGCACCTGAAGAGGAAAAATCCCCAAAACCTAAGGAGTGCTTGTGAAGATCATGGCCCAGGGGCAGAGGCTCACTGTGGGGCCAAGTCCTAATCACAAGATTGTATAAAGCATCCCCTTTTCCTGCACCTTACCACAATACCAGTAGGGCTCCTGTATAATAACAGATGAATGTAATGGAAAGAAGAGCATGTCCCATACCTCATTTAAGGAGAAGTCTTTAGGAAAACCGAAAGACAATAGCAGAGAATAAAAACAAGGATATCAGAGGAGATGTCAGCCTCTAAAGCCTGTAGCTACAGCAAACAGTAAACACAGCTCCATTCCTAGCCAGGTAAACATAAAACCTCACACTAATGGCCTGTATGCCTCATTTCTTTTATTTAGTACATCTCGCTCATCCTACCGTCAACAACAACAAAAATTCCAAGGCATACGAAAAGCCAAAAAACATAGTCTAAAGAGTTCAAAGTAAGCATGAGCACCAGGCTTAATGTGGAAATGATATGGGAATCCTCGGACATGAAATTAAAAGGAACTATGATTAAAATATGAATGGCTTTAATGGAAAAGTGAGCAACTTGTAAGAACAGATAAGTAATAAGCAGAGGGGGGAAAACTCTAAGGAAAAATCAAAAGGAAATTCAAGAAATGAAAAACGTAGTAAAAATGAAGAGTGAAAAATTAGTTCATCAATAGACTGGACACGATTGAGGAAAGAATCAGTAGAGTTTGGACATGTGTCAGTAGAAACTTCCAAAGCTGAAATACAAAGAAAAAATATATATATAAAAAGAGAGGACATGTCACGTGCAGTGGCTCACGCCTATAATCTCAGCACTTTGGGAGGCCAATGTGGGTGGATCACCTGAGGCCAGGAATTCAAGACCAGCCTGGCCAACATGGTGAAATCCTGTGTCTACTAAAACTACAAAAGAATTAGCCAGATATGGTGGTGCATGCCTGTAATGCCAGCTACTAGGGAGGCTGATCATAAGAATTGCTTGAACTTGGGAGGCAGAGGTTGCAGTGAACCAAGATCACACCACTGCACTTCAGCCTGGGTGACAGAGCAAGACACTGTCTCAAAATAAATAGATAAATAAATAAATAAATAATTAAAAGCACAAGAGAGATGATGGAATGTCTAAGAACTGTGGGGTAATTATAAAAGATATAACATATATGTCATGGGAAAATTAGAGAAGAGAGAAAAGAAGACATATTTGAAGCAATAATAATGGAGATTTCCCCCAGTTAATGATAGATATTATGAGCTTAATTGTGTCCTCCTGTTCCCTAAGCCTCAACTTATGTCAAAGCCCTAACTCTGAGTAACCTCAGAATGTGACTGCATTTAGAGATAAAGCCATTCAAGAGGTAATTAAGGTCACATGAGGTCATAAGGGTGAGGTCTTAATCCAATAGGACCAGTGTCCTTCTAAGAGGAAGAGACTCAGGAGATGGGCCTTTACGAGCAAAGGCCATGTGGGGACAGGGGAAGGTGGCCTTCTAAAAGCCAAGGAGAGAGGCTTAAGGGCAATCAGTCCTGCCAGCACCTTGTTCTTGGACTTCTAGCATCCAGAGCACTTCCCCCTCATGCTTATTATGAGAAAGTAAATTTCTATTGTTTAAGCCATACAGTTTGTCATATTTTGTCATGGTGGCGCCGGTAAATGAATCCACCAAGCCACACAACCAGGAGACTCAAACAACACCAAACAGGATAAATATCAGAGCAACCATAGACATACCATATTTTAACTTCAGAGAACCAAACATGACGAGAAACCTTGAAAGGAGCAAGGGTGGATGGGGTGAGGGAAACCTTACCTGGAGAGAAACAAAGATAATAACCGCTTTGAACTTCTCATCAGAAACCATGCAAGCAAGAAGACAATGGGGTGATATATTCAAAGTCTCTAAAGAAAAAACCCATTAACCTAAAATTCTATATTTTGTGGAATTATCAAAAGTGAAGGAAAAATAAAGACTTAAACAAAAACTGAGAGAATTTGGTGATAAAAGACCTGCCTTGAAAAGAATGTTTAAAAACAGTTCTTCAGAAAAAGGGAGAGAATGATATAGGTTGAAACTACATAAAGAAAGGAAGATGATTAGAGAAGGAATAAATGAGGTTCAAACAAAATCTCTTTTTAAAAAATTTCTTAATTGATCGAATGGACAAAAATTTGTTCAAAATGATACCAGCAACAACGTAATCAGTGATTATAGCCTAAAGGAAAGGAATGAGAGCAATATTCTAGGAGACAAGAAGGAGAAAGTAGGAATACTCTATTATGGGATGCTTGCCTTACATGTTAGGTGTAGTGTTATCTACAAATGGACTTGGATTAGTTGTAAATGTATACTGCAAACTCTAGAAAAACCTTAACACATTTAAAAGGAATTATAATTGATACTGGGCAAAAAGAGAAAACAGAATTATATAAAATATCCAATGAAAATTAGAGAAGGCAGAAAGAGACAGGAAGACAAAAGGAAACTAATATAAAACAGTTATAAACATCAATGTAACAGTTACAGATATTAAACCAACTATATTAATCACTTCAAATGTGAATGATATACATCAAGTAAAAGACAAGGACTATCAGAGTGGATATAAAAAAGAACAACTATATTCTGTTTATAAGAAACTTGCTTTAAATACAAAGACACAGACAGATTAAAAGTTAAAGGATGAAGAAAGATATGCCATGCTAAAATTGATCAAAATAAAGCTAGATTAGATAAATTAATTTCAGACAAAGACTAGAAAAAAAAAATTCTACATTTTCTAGATAAAGTTCCTTTATTGCATAACAATAGAGGATTCAATTCTCCACAAAGACATAACAACCTTTAATGTGTATATACTTAACAACAGATCATGAAAATACTTGAGGTTAAAACTGACAGATTACAAAGAGAAATGAACAGTTACTATCATTGAAGGCTTCAATACACATATATCTGTGGCCGACAGATCTAGCAGGCAGAAAATCAGGAAGGACAGAGTTGAACTGAAAAGCACCATCAATGAGCTAAATTTAATGGCCATTTAGAGAATACTTAACGCAACTGCAGCAGAATCCATAATCATCTCAAGTTCTCATGATATGCACCAAGACAGACCACATTCTGGGATATAAGACACACCTTAAAAATGTAGAAGAGTAGAAATCTTTCAACGCATGATCTCAAACAACAACAGGATTAAAGTAGAAATCAATAACTGAAAGATAACTGGAAAATCTCAAAGTACCTAAAAATTAAACAATACACTTCTCAATAACACATGAGTCAAAGAAGAAGTCTCAGGAGAAATTTTCAAGTATTTCAAGCTAAATGAAAATGAAAACACACGTTATCAAAATCCACAGGATGTAGTGAAAGCTTTCTGCCAGCGGACGCCTCGGAAGAAGCATGTTCAAGTCTCTCTTCTCCCTGCAATCATGTCTAAGTCAGAGTCTCCCAAAGAGCCCGTACAGCTGAGGAAGTTCTTCATTGGAGGGTTGAGCTTTGAAATGGCCAATGAGAGCCTGAAGAGCCATTCTGAGCAATGGGGAATGATCCCAGACTGTGTGGTAATGAGAGATCCAAACACCAAGTGCTCCCGGAGCTTTGGGTTTGTCACATATGCCGCTGCGGAGGAGGCGGATGCAGCCATGAGTGCAAGGCCACACAGGGGGATGGAAGAGTTGTGGAGCCAAACAGCTGTCTCAAGAGAAGATTCTCAAATACCAGGTGCCCACTTAACTGTGAAAAAGATATTTGTTGGTGGCATTAAAGAAGACATGGAAGAACATCACCTAAGAGATTATTTTGAACAGCATGAAAAACTGAAGTGATTGAAATCATGACTGACCAAGGCAGTGGCAAGAAAAGGGGCTCTGCCTTTGTAACCTTTGACAACCATGACCCCGTGGATAAGACTGTCATCCAGAAATACTATACTGTGAATGGCCACAGCTGTGAAGTTAGGAAAGTCAAAGTGGCTTTGGAAACTAGTGGTGGTCATGGAGGTGGTTTTGGTGGGAATGACAACTTTGGTCATGGAGGAAACTTCAGTGGTCATGGTGGTTTTGGTGGCAGCCATCGTGGTGGTGGATATGGTGGCAGTGGGGATGGCTATCATGGATTTGGTAATGAGGGAAGAAATTTTGGAGGTGGTGAAACCACAATGATTTTGGCAATTACAACAATCAGTCTTCAAATTTTGGACCCACAAAGGGAGGAAACTTTGGAGGCAGAAGCTCTGGCCCCTATGGTGATGGTGGCCAATACTTTGCCAAACCACAAAACCAAGGTGGCTATGGCAGTTCCAGTAGCAGCAGCAGCTATGGCAGTGGCAGAAGATTTTAATTAGGAAACAAAGCTTAGCAGGAGAGGAGAGCCAGAGAAGTGACGGGGAAGCTACAGGTCACAACAGATTTGTGAATCAGTCAAGCACAGTGGTGGCCGGGCCTAGTGCTACAAAGAATACATGATTTAGACAAACACTCATGTGTATGGGCAAAAAACTCGAGGACTGTATTTGTGACTAATTGTATAACAGGTTATTTTAGTTTCTGTTCTGTGGAAAGTGTAAAGCATTCCAACAAAGAGTTTTAATGTAGATTTTTTTTTTTTTTTTGTACACATGCTGTTGATTGCTAAATGTAATAGTTTGATCATGATGCTGGATAAATGTCTTTTTTTTTAATGTGCTGTGTAAAGTTAGTCTACTCTGAAGCCATCTTGGTAAATTTCCCCAACAGTGTGAAGTTCGAAGTCCTTCAGGGTGATGCCAGGTTCCATTTGGAATTTATATACAACCTGCTTGGGTAGAGAAACCATTGTCTTCAGAAACCTTGGTGTAGTTGAACTGATAACTACTGTTGTGACCTGAAGTTCATCATTAAAAGAGATTACCCAAGCAAAATCATGGAATTATTGGTTATAAAAATGATTGTTGGCACATCCTATGCACTATATCTAAATTGAATAATGGTACCAGATAAAATTATAGGTGGGAATGAAGTTTATGTATCACTCATTA
>CAUYQU010025783.1:0-32264 GCA_963574635.1 Cheracebus regulus
CAAACACCACATGTTCTCACTCATAGGTGGGTGTTGAACAATGAGAACACATGGACACAGGGAGGGGAGCATCACACAGTGGGGTCTGTTGGGGGGAAATAGGGGAGGGACAGTGGGGGGTGGGGAGTTGGGGAGAGATAGCATGGGGAGAAATGCCGGATATAGGTGAAGGGGAGGAAGGCAACAAATCACACTGCCACGTGTGTACCTATGCAACAATACTGCATGTTCTTCACATGTACCCCAAAACCTAAAATGCAATAAAAAATAAAATTAAAAAAAAAGTAATTACTTACCTGTTTAATTTTTTTTACTCATTTTAAAGTTTTATTTAGTAGCCACTTCATATTGTTATATAAATAATTTACATATTCAAATCTTTTCCTTCATGCTTACTACTTCTATTTCCATGTTTATAGAGCTGTTCTATGTTTAGAGAACTCTACAACATTAGATGCATTTACCTAAATTCACTTTTAAACTCAGCATAATTTTTAAAATATGATAATGTCTGATCTATTTTATTTTAGACTATATTGTGAGCATAATATAATTGGCATCCTTTAGTATTGAAGAATATGCATACTTATATTTCTTTAAAAAGTAACCTTTCCTCACTAATTGAATATTACTTCTGAATATTCCATTCTGTGCTTTGTGTGTCTAGTTTGCTCTAATATCACAATGGTTGAGTAGTTATTTTATAGTACATTTTACTTTCTGACAGAGCAAATCTTATCGCTATTCTTTAGAAGATCTTTGGATATTAATTTGTGACCAATCTTCCATTTGAAATTCAGGGATATTTATCATATTAACAAAAAATAGGTATTTGAAATTTATTTAAACTTTGAATTGAAATAAGGATTAACTGACATCTCTAAAATTGAGAAATTCTATCCTTGTGTAATGTGTGCCTGTATTTATTCATGTTTCATTCTGTATTCATATGAAAGTCTTTAATGGCTTCATTTTAATAGAACTTGACTAGAAATTATTAAATGTGTTTCTGGAAGTTTTTTGAGCTGACTAATTTAATTTTCCCATTTTTCAGCCACTTTCCATCTACCTCACACAGGTGTGTTGCACTCCCCTAAGGATTTCATATATCTCATACCTCACACTGCCCTCTTGCTTTCCTCATTTGTAGGCTGTTCAGTTTAAGAGTTTACTCTTAAACTTTCAGAGTCCTGTGCATATTCCCCTACTCTGTTGAATCGCTGCTCTGTGGAGTTTGTTCTACAGGGTCCTTCTATTCCTCCACTGATGACTAGTGATGTCCCCTTCCGTCTCTTTCCAACCACAGATACAACATCTGCTCTGTAGCAGTGCTATCATATCCTTTGGGAATGATTACTGCATTATGTTTTGACACCAATTCTTTCTACCTTGCTAATAAAGATGCATCAAGGGAAATGAGCAACTTTCCTAAGACATGAAAGTGAAGAAGCAAAAATCTGGAATCAAATTCCAAAAGGTTTCCATGATGGAAAGTTAAAAGTAGAGTGGAATGGTTGGGAAAATCATCTCAGGAATCACAGAGGTTTTAGGGGAAGGACATAGGAGGTCACCTCATTGAGCACTGAGAGAGGATCAATCAGTGCATGAAAGTTGAGTCAGTTAATTGTGTCAGGTTAGTTTTAGGAGAACTGTGGGTAATTTGTTAGAGAATCAGTGTTTCTAGAACCTTATTTTGCCATGATTTAAATCCTATCTTCTCATTATACATAGTTATACTATATTTTCTGGTCATTGGACTCAACATCCTATTAAAAACAAGAACACTTATGCTACAGACACATTTTATTTCATTTTAATTTTTTCAGGCTGAAGTGCAATGGGACAATCACAACTCACTGCAGTCTCAAACTCCTGAACTCAAGCGATTCTCCTGTCTCAGCTTCCCGAGTAGCTGGGACTACAAATGTGCCACCATGCTGAGCTAATTTATTTATTTATTCACTTTAGAGATGGATGGGGAGTCATTTTGTTGGCCAGGCTAGTCTCAAACTCCTGACCTCCAGTTATCCTTCTGCCTCAGCTTCTCCAGTAGCTGGGATTACAGGTGTCAGCTGCCATGCCCAGCCACAGACACAATTTAATCATGAGGGATTATAAGAGGCTAGCTCTACACATTTTTAAATGTGCATGGGCACTTTTGTGAGGAATTGTCTTTTCAAATGAAAGCTGCCTACTGCCCTAGAAAGGTGTTCAGGACTCAGCTAGCCTATGTAAGACTAAATGTTTTATTTTCCAATGACTGACTTTCTAAAAAGGTGTAAAACTATTAATATCTCATTAAAACCAGCAGGAAAGAAACTGATTTAGAATAATTATGAGTTGGATGTTTTCTTTGAGCCTATCTACCCAATCAACCTAATTAACTCTTGATCTTTGTGATTGTTAAGACTGTTGTATATTAATACACAGAAAAACAAATTGTATTTTAAAATAATCTCTGACTAACTTGTGTGGAAGATATATTCTTGATGTGGAAGACTATTGCCAAACACAAACCTGCTCATCTTCCTCAGTGCAAATGCCTCTATGGCAATTACTTATCGGTTGTTCCTCAGCGCTACCCCATTCTTCTATATTTTGCAAACTGCATTTTCTTTATCTCTCTTGCCTTCTGGCCTTTTTGTTAAGCACTGAAAAAAAGGATGTAAGACAAGGTGCTTCTCTTCTGCTTCCAGCTCCTGATGGCATTTCTCAGCAGCAGTAGACAGCTGTGGTTCCAGCCTCCACTTTCCTTTAACACTTTTAGTATCAATTTTGCTGTGTTCCCTTAGAGGTACCAGCCACATCCACGCCAATCCTCTGGGTAATCCCGTGGCATGCTCCCACACTCACTGGGTATATGCAATGTATCACCGAATCACCCTCAGGCCATTCCCACTTCCAGAAGGTTCTAGCATTGGACCTCCAGAGTTTCTTCTCTGAACTCCTGGTTTCTATTAACACCACATTTTCTCCATCCATTGCAGGTCTAAGCAGAGTAGCCATTCTCCTTAATTATACATATGTGTTTCCCTAGCATCCCTTCTTTGCTTTTTCAAATTTTCAGTCATGTAGCAATTCCCTATATTAAACCAGTTCTGTTTGAAATAACTGCCATTACTCTTGTTTTATTGGCTTACCCTTAAGAGTTAGAGCCTCTGAAATACAGAAGATAACATTGAATATTGACTTCCATGATCTGTGGGAGAAACAGAATGCTCAGCATAAGATGGAGTGAATAACGCAAGTGGTACTCTGGTAGAGATTCAGGATTGACACATGCTCTCACTTATAAGTAGGAGCTAAACAGTGGGTACACATGGACACAAAGATGGAAATGAGAGACACTGAGGACTCCAAATGAGGGATGGTGAGAGGGAGGTTAGTGTTAAAAAACGATTTATTAGGTACAATGTTCACTGTTTGGATGATGAGTATACTAGAAGTGCAAACCTCACCATCACACAATATATCTACATAACAAACCTGAACATGTACCTGTTGAATCTATTTTTTAAAAAAAGTTTTTGGTTTGAGAAACAGATAGTAGAATCAATAGAAGGAGTATGAGGCTGGCAGTCTAGGAAAGAGATTTGGGAAGAGATATCTAAAGGTGATAGTTGGAGTGGAATGTGATTCTTCGCTAAATGCTTTTGCAAAAATAAAGATTTATCTGAGGGTTGGATATTGGTTCATATGGGGAACAGAAAACAGCTACTACATGGGTTGCCTTCTGTTAGTATAAATTCGTACTTGTCTCGGCCCTCAGTGAGAGCTGTCTTATGACTTCAATTGTCATTGATCTGTTCAATGTTAAAGGATGTCTTAGAAAATTGTTCCTAATTTACAAAGACAGCCTCATAGGCTACAAATCCGGTTTTAGTGCTATTATAATTTTTTGCGACTGAGGTAACAGATATTCCATAACCCTGACTTGGTATAACTTTTTCTCTTTCCTATGATGTATTCAAAAGACACATATACATAATAGGCAATGATGAATGGGAATTCAGAATATCAATTTATTATTATTGGCTGAGTGTATGCTAAAAACTCAAGTGCAGATTTCTCTGTAAGCTAAATAAGCATACGTGGCCTAGTTAGAAGGTCTAAGGGACTTTACCCTCTTGCTAAAGCCAACTACAAATCTAAAAATCTTAACCACTCTCCTGCAAATTACATATGACTGGACAATAGTGATATGTGTGTACGCACATGTGTGAAAAGAGGAACAGAGAGAGCAAGATGTTCAGTTTTAACATGTGGGAGTTCAGGCCCAACGTCAATTTAAATCTTCATTAACATGGAAAAAATAAGAAGAAGGATAAAATGACAGGAGAGTCATTTTTTATGTTCATGATCTCTTAACACAAAGTGATCCTGCCCACTTGTCAGTGTTGTGGCATCAGACCCCAAAATAATAGGATTCATAGCTTTTGGAAAGGAGTAAGATTTACAAGACTATTTATTTAACATCAAGAGTGTATCTTCCCACAGAAGACACACGGCTTAGTCTTCTATTGTTAACAGTGAATACTTACACATTCTACCCTATTAATTAAAAAGGTCACAGTCTTTTCAAGGGCCATGTAGGAGCACTATAAAAGCGTTAATACAGAAAATAGATCATGTAGACTCAGTATTAATTCTTTTAATCATTAGTAGGCAAGTCCTTTTATCTGTCTGAGTGTCATTTTTCTCATCTACAAAATGTAGATCATAATACATACTTCCCAGGGGTGCTCTAAAGTTTAGACGAAGTAACATTTTTAAACAGTAGCACACAGTGCAGACATAAATAATTAACACATTAAACTCAGCTCATTTACTTTTCATGAATCAACTTGACAGGCTGGAGGCCTGGAGTGAGCAACATGGCCAAGGAAAAGACAACTTGGTGGCCACTGACATTAATTTTGCATCAGTCTGTGATTTTCAAGCCCCATCATCAGCAAGTTTGAAGCTTCAAAGAAATGGAAAAATGCAGTTGATTTACATTCCTGGCAAATGTCCTATAATAAACAGGGCCTGTGAACAAAGCATTCCACTTCCTTCCCTCCTGCTTCAACCCCTAGAAGCAGGACATGAGCCCCTAAAAGTTATATGTCATTGATGAAGAGACTGGTGGAAGAAAAGGAAAAAAACTTAGAAGCAAAATAAATCAATCAGGAGAGTTTCATTGACAAATGGATCTTGAAAAGAGATACAGTGTGAGAAAGCATCACCACTGTGGAACTTTCCGTTTGCTATCACTCCTGCAGAAAGGAGAGAGAATGAAAACATCAGATTCAAGTTCTGGTCTCAAATGTACATGCAAACTCTTGAGTTGCATGGAAAACAGACTGATTGCTCTGTATGCAAAGGTTTCCACTTGGTGAATAGTTAGTGAAATTGACTTATGCTTTAACTTGCCTTTCCTGGTCACTCTGGGTGATTTTTAGGTCTTAAACCCATTCTCCTGTGAGTATCTTTAAGGTATGCTCACCAAATTTAGATGTGTGCCACTACATTAAAAATGAGAAATAATCATATTTCATTAATACACTCAAAGCATGGAAACGGATAACTTTTTTTTTTTAACAATTGTGATCTGACTATGTTGGAAGACTGAGATTCAGAAAACATCTAGAAAAATCCTAGAGATAGAAGCTTTCTGAATTCCTAGAACAGAGTTAGGCTTGTGCCACATTTTGCAGGGTTAGTTTTCAGCCTGGCTGAGACTGGGTGAAAGTATTTACAAGAGCCTAAAATTCTGAACATATATATGCTTTCCTCTAATAGCCATGTTATTTTTCACTCAATTGAAGAAAAAAAACTTCAATAGGCAGCAATTCATGTGAATGTGGCAAGCAGTTGTGTTTTTCTAAATTTTATATTTGGAGATGAAGGGAAATGATTTCTGTTCCTGTACATGATGCTCAATTGCTTGATCATTTATGTTCTGGGAGTTTTTCCCTGTATAACTTGTGCTTTACCGTTTGGAAAGAGCAGAAACAAGATTTTTTTTTTTTTTTTTAGATGGAGCCTCGCTCTGTCGCCCAGGCTGGAGTGCAGTGGCACGATCTCACTGCAACCTTCTGCCTTCCAGTTTCCAGCGATTCTCCTTCCTCAGCTTCCTCAGTAGCTGAGATAACAGGAGTGCATCACAGCACTGACTAATTTGTGTATTTTTAGCAGAGACGGGATTTCAACATGTTGGTCAGGCTGGTCTTGAACTCCTGACCTCAGGTGATCTGCACACCTCAGCTCCCAAAATGGTGGGATTACAGGTATGAGACACTGCCCCTGGCCAGAATCAAGATTAATGTTATGACAGGGAAATTGTTCTTCTCACAGTTCTACAAAGGGCTGATTTGAACTCTTTATTTCTCAAGCTATAAATTATTGGGTTGAACAATGGAGTTATAATAGTGTAGGATACTGATATTAGAGCATTCTGGCCTGAGAAGTAGTTGGACTGAGGCCTTATGTAGATAAAGGAGGCACAGCCATAGTGGACAGTGACAATCATGAGGTGAGATGCACAGGTGGAAAAAGCTTTGCACCTACCCAATGTGGAAGGAAACTGAAGTATGGCAGAGACGATGTAAACGTAGGATACCAAGATCAACAATAAGGGAATAGCCAGGACCAGTGTACAAAGCATGAAGATGACAATCTGACTAAAGTGGTTATGGTAAGATGCCAGCTTCAGGACAGGAGAGATGTCACAGAAGAAGTGATGTAGTTGATTGGAGGAATGAAAGGGCAGGTGAAATACCAAGGATGTGATGATCTGTGCAACAGTGAAGCCACAGGCACAGGCAGCAGCCACTAGTCCCATACACATCCCACGGCCCATGAGCACTGTGTAGCGCAGTGGGTTACAGATAGCCATGTAGCGATCATAGCCCATGGCTGCCAGCAGGAAGGAGTGAGAACAGCCAAGGAAGAGGAAGGAAAACATTTGGACGGCACAGCCCATGAAAGAAATGGTCTTCTTCTGGACCAGCAGGTCAACCAGCATCTTGGGGACAATGACGAAGGTGTAGCAAGTCTCAGAGCAGGAGAGGATGGCAAGGAAGAAAAACATGGGAGTATGAAGGGCTCTGTGCAGCACAATGGTGGAAAGGATGATCGCATTGGTGCCCAGAGTGAACAGGTAGAGGAGCAGGAAGATGACAAAGAGCAACGGCTGCAGCCTAGCCAGGGATGAGAAGCCGAGGAAGACGAACTCTCTCACCACAGTCTCATTGACCCGCTCCATGGAGCATACATCATCAAGAGATAATTCTGGAGAGAAGAGGAGTTAGCACCAAAGGAAATCCCTGAAAATTAGTAGATTCACAAAAAAATTGATCATTAGCATGTGTTCTCAGATTTTGAGTTATAAACTCATGTTTTCTCCTCCCTCCTATTTTTCCAACACGTGATGTTGCTAAAATCAGGCAAGCATTCATCAAACTTTGAGTCTCCATAGTATGTCTAAAACCATAGCCAAAAAGTTCTTGTTGCTTTTCAGATTCAAACAACCCTTCCATTCCCATGATGAGGCTGTTACTCAGATTCTTAGCCTCACTCTTAGATTATCTTACAGTACTTGTCATTTTCTCTTTCTTGTATCCATATTCTCTCTCTCGAAAAAATCTTTCCTGCAGTTGCAAAGTAAACCATCTGAATATGCCATACTTATCTATAACTCACTAATTCTCAATGGTTTTTAATCATCATTCTCCTTACATCTAAACTCCCACTCTTAGTTTCAATCTCTCCATAACTTAGACGCAAATTCTCTTCAATGCTGTCTTCCTTACCTCCTGGTAGGAATCGTCAGTTATACTTTCATTATGCTGGCTCTTGCTTCTGTATCTTTATTTTGCTCCCAAAGTGGAAAAAATTTCTCTTCTTCTTTCTGTTTATTAATTTCAAGATGGAATATGTCTATAGCTTCTCCAATACCTATATCAGAGTCTTTTCTCTGGCAGGGAGGACCACAGTCTTTCTTCAGGATTCTGTCCATTTTCATCACTTCCCTTAACTCCTTCTAAAGTCAAAATATGGCTACTTTCCCATGACCACTCTTACATCTCTGCAACCCGTCTTTCCCCTGTTGACAGATGAAGCTTTTAAAATACAAACTGTATAATACTGCTTCACTCTTCACTATTGCCCAGCTATGTTCTGTACTTTCTTGCCTCTATTCCTTGCTCATATTAGTTTGCTACTCACTTTTATTTACAGATATTTTATTGTTCTTCTGAAGCCTCCATTATAGCTACCTTTTGGAAAGCTTACTTGCTACCTCCTGGTGAAAGGAGTTGTTCTTCCTCAGAACTCACATAAGACATTGACAGCCAAATTTATGTGGTGTTTATCTAATTTGGAAATATTGTAATGAATTATTCTTATATCTGTTTTCTCCACTAGATTTTGTACCTTTGAGGAAAAGGTATGAATTGTATGTATCTTTGCCTGAGTTCTCCTCAGCATCTAGAACCATATTAAGTACTTAATACCTTCTCAATAAATAATTGTTATATAAATAAGATAATTAACTTGCCACATTATTTATTTTATTCATGGTCAACACAGACTTCTTAGAATCACAGAGTAAGAGAATTCTCAGTGTTACCTCATTCGAGGCATAAGGATTGCTCAGTATCAAGAATACTAACAATGTCTGTACCCCATAAAACTAAGTCTGGTCCACTGAAACCTGAAAGAAAAATCTCAGTTTACAATAGAAAACTGGCACTGAAGAGGGCACCTGATCATCAGAATTCTATGTAATGAGGATGATTCCCAATTCCTAGTACATTCGCTGCTCTTTAGAGCATATTAGAATGCAAACAAATGAGAGAAAAATCATAAAGATAACCTTACAATTATCCCATTTAAAAATATATTATTAAAATTACCTTAATATTAATAATAAAATTAATAACAGTGCATCTTTATGTTATCTGAGAACCACCAAATCAAGAATATCAGAAGATACACAAGTATTAAGCAGTGTGATTATAACAATGTGTCAGACACTAGGTCTGCAATGAAGATACACATTTAAATAAGACCCAGTCCCAAGCCTCAAGTTCTTTATGTTTCAAGGGTGAGACACATTCAGAGGAAGACATTATTAAAAAATGTGGTGATTGAGATGATAGATATGTATTTGAAATTATAGGAGCACTCAGGAGACAAATCTTGTATATATCCTCGAAAAATAATATGTATTTATTACTTATTTCTGCATTGCTTTACTTATGAAGAGGCTGAACTAAAGTGTACTTGGCAAAATATCATAACATGGGCACTATTTAGTTTCTAAAACTTTTAATCTAAATATATAAATAGGGCAAGTAAGTACAGTTGCTTCTCCTTGCTTCTAGAAGAGTGCAAGGATGTCTTCTGCTTGCATATTCTACTTTATATCACACTCTCCTCCAACCCCATGGAGGGAACAAATACCTTCCTCTTCCTCTATCTTATTCCTCTGGTTCTTTGCCCAATGTCTAGCACAAGGTATTTTTATTGCTAGGTGGTTGGCATATTTATTACTAATATACAATTAACTTTCAAATTCTATATTCTCTAGTTTTTAGTACTACTAATAAATTTCTACATATATAATTTGAAATTTTACTCTCACAAGCCCATGTAAAGTTGAGTAATGCAGGAATAAAACAGGTTTTAAATTTAGACAGATGTAGGCTCTAATCCTGACCCTGGCAAGTTCTAGTGGTAAAACTTTAATAAACTCCCTAAGGCCTATTTTCTTATTTGTACAGTAAGAATAATTCCTGCCTCCTGGGCTATCATGAGAATTAATTCAGGTAATATATATGAAAGAGATCTGTTCCACAAATAAGGAGTACTTAATAAGTACTTTTATAACTTTATTGTTGTTTTACAGGTATTGGTGTCAGCGATATTTTCATCAATGAGGTAATAAGCATTTAACTCATGGCAAGTTATTGAATCGGATTTTTTCTGTACTTCTGCAGGAAGAGAAGATTTAAGAGAAATTATTCTTCCCCTGAGGCTCTCCAAACCTGACTGAAAGTAACTTGGCTTTTGATGGAGATCTGTTTTGCTCTTGGAGGGAGGCCATAAATATTTAGGCATCAATCTCAACAATTTATTGAGTTTCTAAAGACTGGTGCAGATCGTCCAACAATTCTCATATTATTTCATGATTTCTATTACTATCTAAGCACTATACATATAAATATGAATAAAATTATTGCCCCTTTCTCAGAGAAGAATCAAACACCTGCCCATATTACAAAACAGCCTACAAACATTATAAAATAAGTATAAATAAGATGTCCTGAAAATCTTGAGGGAAAACTTAGGAAAGGCGTTGAAGAACAAGTAGTATTTGAATTTCACCTGTAAGAATTTTAATACAAATACTGGCTGAGTCTAAATGACATTATTTATTCTGGGATATTTTGATTCGACTAATAAAGCTTTTCTTTAATGTTGATTGGCCTTTCAGGATTAAAAAAAAATCCTACTGTTTTACTTTTTTATGCATACACACAGAAGCATCCCATTTATAAAGCAAAAATGTAAGTTTACAAAGGCTCATGAAACAAGAGACACTAATTATTCTCCTTTTTCTCTTCTGTTTCTTTACAATAAACTTCATGTTGAGGTCACAAACTCAAAAAGCAAACAAGTAGACAAGAGAAACAAGTAGCAAGTAAGTAGACAAAAAACAAAGAAAAATAAACTCAAGATTTTGGGGGAGCATTATTCCACTGTATCAGTGTATCATTACTGCTTTTCATGTCTCCAGGAAAAAAAAATAGAACACAATTTTGATATCAGTTTATTAACCACAATTTAGAATTATCTTGTAGAAATGTAAGGCAAGTTGGCATTTATTTAAACATGCTCTTTCTATGTTCTATATTTGGTGAAAATACTGTTCTATACATTCTCTCATTTAGCCCTGACAACACCCTTATGAAGTAGTTATTACTTTTAATATCTCCATTATAAAGATAAGAGATTTGAGAAGAGTTTGGGGACTCCCCTTAAGTTCATACAGCTTATGGAACCAACTCTAGACTACAGTATAATCCGTGTGTGTGTGTGTGTGTGTGTGTGTGTGTGTGTGTGTGTGTGTGTGTGTGTGTGTGTGTGTGTGTGTGTGTGTTGTGTGGTGAGGAAGGGAAAGCAGTATTCAGACGCTCTCCTTCCAAATAAAGCCATTTAAAGGAAAAGACTTTGCTATAATTTTGTCATGGGCTCAGTTTTCAACTTTGCTATGTATTAGCTACAGGACTTTGATGTGTCTGAATCAATTTTCTCATCTTTGCAATGGGGTTTATTCTGATTTCAGTTAACCTAACTTTCAAGATTTCTTTAAAGTGGATGAGATAATGCTTTTGCAATGGTTGAGTGGTTTTACAGATATTATTTATATAAGTTTAACTTGGAATTGAAAAGGGGCAGAGAGGGTGGTCAGTTTTGAGAACACACCTTTCACACTGCCTCCTGTAGCTTTGGTTTCAGGATGGATTTAATAAAATAAAAATAATTTCACTTCTCAGGACTGGGAAAGGTATGTTGCAGTGGTTCTTGTCTCTTACTCAAGAGATTTTCTAGGAAGCCAGAGTCATAGTTACAGCTGTATATGGTCTTAAAGATCTAGCTTAGCAGTTTCATTAGACAGATAAGAAAATTGAGCTTCAGAGAGTGCCATGAAGTTTCCAAGACTAGAAACGAACTGAGTAAATGTGTTAACAACAGAACAGAGGTCTTGCCTCTTTCAGAAGAATGTGATTTCCACACTATTATCCTGCCTTCTGAAGACATTTATTTCATTGATAATTACTTTCTCTTTTCTGTCAGCAGTTACTTATGGTGTTCTGTTCCTGAATCTATGTGTTTGTGCTAGTGTTTCTACCTGTTTCTGTTTTTGGGTTCCCAGAGAGCAGGGTTTCTTAGTCTTTATATCTGTCAGCGATAACTATTTTCAGAGCATTTATTAAGTTCTCAGCCATATATTTGGTATTATATCTTTGTGTAGATCCTGATACAGTCCTTTCTACAAAAAGGTCATTATTTAAAATTTTATAATTAAAATACTGTTAAGTGCCCTATCGAATTAAATCAGAACCAAGAGAGTGCATATATAAATCTAGAAAGAAAAATGAATCAGTTAATTAAAAAATATATAAATTTATATCCACAAGTTTGTAGAAATGCACTTTAAAACCCAGATAATCCTGTTTAACATTATTTGATGTCCTTTTAATTGTGGGTCTCTCTGTTACTGGCAGTGCACTTGAATGGGCTCATCACCCTTCTTCTCTTACCTGGGATGTGAAAACAGGAGTCCTGCTAGAAGATTGGTGTTTATTTTCATTTCTTGTCCAATGCCCAGTTTCTCAATATTGTAGATGCTGAGTCCAAGCAAGATGGGTGTCTATTATTCAGAGTGCTTCCATTTTCTTCTCCCTCTCCCTAAGACACGCCAGGGACATGGAGGCTACAAGAGACAGCATTCAAGTTGATGTGTAGAATGGAAAAAGGTTAAAGTGGGTCACAGGCTACTGATCTTTACTTAGAGGTGGAGAAGTGCTTATGGTCTGGGGTCTTAGACCCAGACCACAGTCAAATGTAACCAGTCTCCTGCCATTTTATGGCAATTGACTAAAGACCACAAACCACAGCTATTAGTGACCATACCGCAGCTGGAATTTTCATTTTATTTGTTGGCAGCAGGTGGTTTTTCTGTGAGTCTCCTGATGCCAAAGCCATTGCCGTGGAGACATTATACTGGGTTTAATTAACTGCTGAGTTGATTGCGGAAAATAGAGGCAAGTTACCAAGTGCCAAATTGCTTAAAACTGGGCCAAGACATTAGGGCTTAGGGAGCAGAAGGCTCCAAGCCACCCTCAGATGCAGCAATTTTAGAAAATTTGACTAATTTTAAGCTCATTTCTCAATTTGTTATGTTACTGAAGAGATGAAAGAGAATTTTACTCAGATATTTTATAATAATAGGTGCATTGTAAAACATGTTCCTTTAGCTTAAAATCTGTTTTTGTACTCATAATTTAGGCTGAGAAGGTAAATTTGGCAATGGCTCTTTAGAGTTAAGTTTGTGTTCAGAGGACCCATTTCATCAACTTAACCCCTGAGTTGATTATTTTCTACCTTTCTACTCCATCACTCATAAATGAACATAGTGTGCTGTTTTATGTATGAGACACTAAATAAACATGTGCCGAATGTTGGGTGAATAAATGGTCATATACAGCAATACCTCAACTAAATACATACCTCAGTGAAATGAAAATACCATCACTTATTTTCTCCAGTATTTCTGGTTTCCACTTTCCTCATGGCTCAACTGGCAATTATATAATTCTTTTTAAAAAATTATACTTTAATGATCGCCATTCTAACTGGTGTAAGATGGTATCTATTATTTCTTTCATGGATTGTGCTTTGGTGTTCTTTCTAAAAGTCATCAGTATATCCAAGGTCATCTAAGTTTTATCTGCTGTAACCTGGCAGGAATTGTATAGTTTTTCATTTTTTATTTAAGTTTATAATTCATTCTGAGTTAATTTTTGTGGAGTGTGTAAGGTGAGTGTCTAGATTTATGTTTCTGCATGTAGACGTCTGGTTCTTCCAGAAACATTTGTTGAAAAGACTATCTTTGCTCCATTGTATTGTCTTTGCTCCTTTGTCAAAGATCAGTTGACTATATAGTTGGACTATTTCTGATCTCTGTTCTATTTCATTGATCTATTTGTCTGTTCTTTGGTCAATACCATACTGTCTCAATTCCTGTAGTTTTATAGTAAGTCTTAAGGGAATGTCAGTCTTTCAACTTTCTCCTTCTTTTTCAATATTATATTGGCTATTCTGGGTTTTTGCCTCTCCATATAAACCTTAGAATTAGTTTGTCAATATTAAATAAATAACCTGTTGGGATTTTACTTGGTGTTTCACTGACACTGTGGATCAAGCTGTGAAGAAATGACACCTTGACAATAGTGAGTCTTCCTATTCATGAACATAAAATATCTTTCCATTTACTTAGCTTTTAAATTTTTTTCATCAGTTTTGAAGTTTTTCTTATATAGATCTTATGTATATTTTATTAGAGTTATACCTAAGTATTTTATTTTGGGGAAGTACTAATGTAAATGGTATTATGTTGTTAATTTCAAATTCCACTTGTTCATTGCTGGTATGTAAAAAGGCAATTGACTTTTGTATATTAACCTTTATCCTGCAACCTAGCTATAATTGCTTATTAGTTCCAGGAGCATTGTTTTTTGTTGATGTTTTTCTTTCCCAATCTTTATAGTTCCTTTTTACTTCCCTTGTTTTATTGCAATAGCCAGGTCTTCCAGTATGATGTTGAAAGGAGTGGTAATGGGCTGGGTGTGGTGGCTCATGCCTATAATCTCAGCACTTTGGGAGGCCAAGGCTGGAGGATCACTTGAGCCCAGGAGTTTTAGTGCTCTTCACTTGAACTTCACTTTAATGTACTTTGTAATTTTCATTAAGTTTTAGTTCCTTAATTCCAAATATAACATCTTCATTTGTTCTATGCTAGTTCTATAATATGAAACTCCAACTGTTGTATCATTATCATTATTTTCTTTCAATAACATTATCCATTTGTTAACATAGAGGTTACCTATATTGATACCAAAGATGAAGGGTATAGAATTTAACGCAAATTAAAATGTATGTGAGAGACAGTGTGTGAAAAGGGGAACTAAAGGATACAAATATTTAATAGGTATAAATCTGTATTTTCTTTAGTGTCCATCATTCTTTTTTTCTTTATTTTAGAAACCAGAGAAAAGGATTTTCCCAATTATTAAAATGCTATTAATTTTCAACCCTTTGGCTGAAAAACCTGTTCATTCTCTTTCCTAAATTGAATGCTTCATGTCTTCATTAAAAAAATAATAACAAAACAAAATAAGTATTTTATCTAGCATAAAGGAGATAAATAAATATTAATGAAATGTTTCCCATATTGATATGCATAATTAAATAGATAAATGTAACAAAGGAGCCTGGAATCTGTGATCATAAATGCCATTTAACCTTGAACTCTACTTTTAAATACAGTTTTATTTCAAGGAGCAGGTTAGAAGTTATAAATACTGAATGAGGAACATGTATTAAATGCCTTCTACATTTGTTTGTCCTTAATTTTTAACTGATTAGTGTGACTAGCCTTTTAGGATGATTTTACAATCTTTTCTAATGAGACCGAAATATTTGTCATGGATGAATATCATAAAATGGAGAGGATTTATGATAGTATTGTGAAATACTCCTACTGCATTTTAGTTTTCAAGTTGATTGAGGTTTTTTAAGTAATTAAATTTAGGATCCTTCAAAATAGCTCCAAGATTTGGGGCAATTTTTAATGACTGTGGGTCATCAACAATGGATAATACATTTCTATTCTGGTGCTCAGGGAATAGAGCTTGCAGAACCCATGCTAATTTTGATAGTGGTTGCTCTGTTACTCAATTTCTTGCACACTACTTAAGAAGTATACCCCAAGGACTCATTCTGACTAAAATGTGAATGAAGCAGCTGCCCTGGGAGATTTTGAATCCAAACCATGTGTAGCTAAACACCTCATTTAGTTAAGTGAGACATCTGGTATGTCAAAGTGTAACAGTTTCGCATTATGGAATTTTTATAATACAATAGCAAATGCATTGCTTTAGCTAATGAGAAACCAATTTAATACTCTTCACTCAATAGCACTGTATGTTGAATCCCAACTTGATAAACATGATCATGTTTAATATGTTGGTGTCTAGTAATTCTCAGGATTCTTTTTGAAGGTTAACAAATGTACCATCTAGCATATCCTTATGTTAGGAAGTAACATACTATTAAATGTCATTTTAGATGTTCCTCTTACATATCAAGCAGAAGGAAGTCGACAAGCTCTGAAAGTTTACTTCTACATTGATAGTTATCATTTTGAACAACTTCCTGAACGGTTGAAAAATGGAGGAGGGTTTAAAATTCATCCTGTTCTTTTTGCACAAGGTAAACTGTTTTTCTTTTCATGCCTGCTATATTTAAATTATCTTTATTAATGTTTTTAAAAATGTGATTTTAACCATCAGTACTTTTAAATTAATTCAAAAATGTCCTCATAATATTTAGCTAATATATTTGCTTCTGGAAATGTTTATTAAGAAAATAATCATGGATGATTTAAATATTTATCACATACAGTTGCAGCATTATTTATAATGGAGAAATAAGACATGAGTGATGTAAATAAAGATAAAATAAATTGAGTTAAATAAACTGCTTCAGTAAGTTAAATTATGATAAGTTGTATGGTTAAAATATTTTATGAGATAGAAAAAGTTTATATATGCATGCAGATTATTAAACAGAATTTATACTTTAGTCTCAATTATGTCATACATGTATGTATACATGTACATATATGTACATTAAAAGTTTTCAGTATCATTTGGGTGGTTAAATTGATGCTTTTATAATTCTTTATGTCAATTTTTCTATTTGGTCAGGAAGTATATATTCCTTTGTAATTTTTTTTTTCCAAAGAGTGACTATTAACATCTATAGTAGAATAAATTAAGATTAGCATGAACAAAAAAATTCTTATAGTGAACTCTGTTTCTGAGGGAAGGTCTTGAATCTTTTTTATTTTAAGGTAATAAAAGTGCTACCTATAAAAGATCAGAAATCTTGATTATTGTGGAGTGTCCTCTAGTCTATTATTTCCCTCCACATCCTAAAAAAAGCTTGTTGAGGTCACAAGATTATGTCAGTTTCTTTGAATGATACAATAGGGAATTTAATTTTTTACTTCTTTTGAGTCTCAAGAACTGCGTTGGTTTTGCTGTAGAATTTTAATGCTTTAATGAAAAATGAGAAGAGTGGAGGAATAAAATCCATCTATCTATATAAGTAAATAATGGACAGGCATATGAAATCTAAATTCATTACTGAATGAAAATTTTGCATTATACCATGATATGGTTTGGCTATGACTCCACCCAAATTTCATCTTGAATCCCCATGTGTTGTGGGAGGGACTTGGTGGGAGGTAATTGATTTGATTACCAGCATGGTGGATCTTCTCCATGCTGTTCTCATGATAGTGAATAAGTCTCACGAGATCTGATGGTTTTAAAAATAGAAATTTCCCTGTACAAGCTCTCTTCTCTTGTCTGCCACCATGTGAGATGTGTCTTTCACCTTCCACCCTGATTGTGAGGTCTCCTGAGCCATGTGGAACTATAGGTCCATTAGACCTCTTTCTTGTAAATTGCCCAGTCTTGGGTATGTCTTTATCAACAGCATGAAAACAGACTAATACATACCACGTGCATATTATTTTAAAATCCTGAATTCAATTACTATAGTTTAACAACTGTGACCACCTAAAACATACTTGACAGGAATACATTTTGACAGATGAAAGTTGCAGTGAAGCAATGATTTTAGGAGTTGTTAGAGGTGTTTTCATTTATCTTTGGAGGACTGTGATTTATAGACAGGGTTAGTATAGGTAATCCAATATTCTATAATTTAAAGGAAGAAGGAAAAAAAGAAACAATGGGCAAAAATGGACTTTGGAGACAAGTTAGAAGAATAATTTAATTTAAAATATGTTGGGCCAGGTGTTGTGGCTCACACCTGTAATCTCAGAACTTTGGGAGGCTGAGGTAGACAGATCACCTGAGGTCAGGAGTTTTAGACCAGCCCAGGCAATATGGTGAAACCCCATCTCTACTAAAAATACAAATATTAGCCAGGTGTATTGATGTGCATGTGAATTCCAGCTACTCAGGAGGCTGAAGCACAAGGATTGCTTGAACCTGGGAGATGGAGGATGCAGTGAGCCAATATAGTGCCACTGCACTCCAGCTTGGGCAACAGAGTGAAACTCTGTCTCAAAATAAATAAATAAAAATAAAATGTGTTAAAAACCATTACAGGGCTAGATAGTTTGAGAAGATAGGGACAGATGTTGGTCTAAAATGTTAATTTTACAGGGTTTAGCCAGGACTTACAATTGTTAAAGACTCTCCATTTCTTTTCCTTTATTTATCTCTTCTTAAAAATGTTGTCTTTGAAATTATTACTGAGATGGCAGATGACACTAAGCATCTTTTAAAAACATTATTACATCTGTGACACATCAGCCATGGATAGCTGAATAATCATATCCAACAGCACATATACACACAGGCAAAATATTATTTTGCAAGCAACCTCTATTTTATAACTTTGGCAAAGGCCAATTTAAAAATAATCCCTAAATATATATTATTTCAGTGAATACACTACAGCTTTTAAAATGTAATTTAAAGAAAAGCTATAGCAAACATTAAGTTTAGGTATGCTCATTGCATTAAAATATGAAAAAATATTTGAATAAGCAACAGTAGAAATACTTCTGCAGTTGAGGTCAGAGATAGGTAAAGAAGATGGGAAACATTCTATCCTATTAAAAATCTGCCAGTGATAAGGTTGTTTATTTAAAGGGGGTGCAAAAGTTCTTCTGCCTTTATAAAACTCCCATGAGGAATCATTAGCAGCTTAGTATTCATCAGATTGAGAGAAGCACAGGAAATTCAGACCTAGTTTTAGCAGAGATTACCATCTGGTAATTGAAGGCAGTGGTAAATGGAAGAGATTCCAAATGGCATCTCTTTCTGGAATGAAAGTTTATTCAAAGTGTTTTACTTCTGTATATACATGACTCTTTGCTAGCAAATAAAAAGATAGAAAAAATGCATGAATTTGAAATTTTCCTGGGAAATTTACTGAAGTCAAACTTCCTAAAGTTATCTGTGGGACCACATACTTTAGGGTCCCTAAAGTAGCACGGGAAGCAAATGTGTCACCCTTTTCTCATTTTCCTTGCCTACATGGAGCACTGGGAAAAGGAGGGCACAGTAGTCCATGGGACATCCTGCGGAGACGGGACCAGCTATGAGATCAGGAATATCAGGGTTAGAAGTGAGGAGGGTTGGAGGCCAATGTGTATTGCTGAAGTCCAGAACTGCAGGAGAACAGGAACCTAGGCAGACAAAAGTGATACAAATTTTCAAGGTAAGGAATACAGAAACAGCTGGACAGGAAAGTAAACACAAAGCATATCCAACCAAAATGCTAGAATGTGCCAGTCACACTAAAGCAGTCTTCTGGCTGGTATTCCTAAGTGCTTCCTATAGGACATTGAATGCTGTTGGCATCCCTCAGCCCTTGGTGAGATAAAGCAAACAGCTATAAGTTGGCAGAAAATGAGAGTACAAAGAGGATAAATATTCAGGGTCACTTCTCTACCCACTCCCCACTGACTAATTTTCCTGTCTCTGTCAGTGGCTCTCAGTACTTAGCTGCACATTAACCATCTTGGAAAGGTTTTAGGAAATACCCAGGCTCTGCCCCATGCCAAATTAATTAAGGCAGAATCTCTGGGAAGTGGAGCCCAAATATCAGGATATTTTAGAAGCTTTCCAGGTGATTCTGGAGTCGACCAAAAATGAGAAACCACTCTAGGTCTGTGTGGATTATGAAACACTGTGCAATTATCCATCTAATCTTTATTTAATTAGACTAATTCATCTTACAAATGTTCAGCATGCCTAGATTCTGAGAAGCTGAAGCAAGGGGGCCAGGAACAATGTAAAATGTTTCTACATTGTTAAGTTATTAGGATGCAGGCTGTCGTTTGAGGGAGGTGTGATTCTGGTGGGATAGTTTTCTCCAGCAAAGGCTGGAGAGTGAACAGCTGAGAGATGTCTTCTGCAGCAATCACAGCAGCTAGGCAATGAACCCATCGTTTCTGAGAGAAGATCCAAGCCACTGGCTCTTTGAGCATCCTCTGTAGTCTATGCTTTGCACCCGTCAGACCCATGTCTTTGTGTAGGGACTGGAAGAGACTCTTCCAGGACTTCCCTGAGCCTCCTTTCTGGGCAAGGGGATAATTTAGGAGAGACAAATTAAAAGGATTAGCTGTAGCCCATGCAGCCCCAGTTTGTCTTATGGCTGCCACAGATTCTCCTTTTTCCCTCTTCTGCTATCCATTGTAGGTTAGCCCCACCCTCTGTCTGAACCTCTGCTGGTTTCTGTGGCTAATCTGTGGCATGACCAAGACCTTCATCCCTAAGGAGCTTGATACCCTGATTACTTTACCCTTCTTAGACCAGGATTGCTGCAGTTGTCCATTTACCATCAACTTTGTACAAGGAAGTACTAAGAGGGACCCCAGTAGATACCGGGGTGCTAAACATATTCCTTCTGGCTCCCATTCTGTAACAATTGCCTTACTTCCTTCTTATGATTAGGGTAGAGCAGCATTGCTGAGGTGGCGATTGCTCTCCTTGGCTGCAGGTGCCTTGGAAACCCACAGGCCCAGTGTTTGAGGGAATGGAAGCTCACATTTCCCAAGGGAGTCACTGGAACTGATGCATTCACTTCCCAGGGTTGCTCTGGCAAGTTACCACAAGCTGGGTGGCTTAAAACAACAGAAATGTATTCTGCCACAGTTCTGAAGGTCAGAAGTTGGAAATCAAGATGTTGTCAGGCCATGCTTCCCCCTTCCTCTTCGGACCTTTGGTGTCTGCCAGGAGTCCTTGGCATTCCTTGGTTTGTGGCAGTATAACTACAATCTCAGCCCCTATTTTCACATGGTCTTCTTCCCTCTGTGTGTGTCTGTCTCTGTGCTTCTAAATTCAAATTGTCCTCTTCTTATAGGGGTACCAATCATTGGATTTGGGCCTATCATAATTCAGTAGGACCTCATTTTAATTTGGTTCATCTGCAAAAACCCATTTCAAAATAAAGTCAAGGCTGAATGTGATGATTCACACCTGTAATCCCAGCACTTTGTGAGACCAAGATGGAAGGATCACTTAAGCCCAGAAACTTGCGGCCAGCCTGGGCAACAGAGTGAGACTTCACCTCTTTAAAAATAAAATAAAATAAAATAAAATAAAACAGCTGGTCCTGGTGGCACATGCCTGTAATCCTACCTATTCGGGAGACTGAGGTGGAAGGATCACTTGAGTCTAAGAGGCTGAGACTGTAGTGAGTTATGATAGCACTACTGCACACCAACCCAGGTAACAGAATGGAACCCTATCTCAAAACAAACAAAACAAAGCATAAGGTCAAATGTGCAGGCCCCAAGGGGTTAGAACTTTGTCATATCTTTTTGTGGGCACATGCAACCCTCAACAGATGTTAAACACGGTCATTTCTGCTTTCATCCTTGGATCCTGGACCTGTGTATTCTACCTCTCAGGAATGTGGCATCGTATACAGGTCTTTGATTTTTAAATATATAGTGTCCTGAAATATAGCATTCCTTCCTTGTAAAGTTTTGTTAAATACCTATTCTCTGGGTCTCCTGATGGTAGTTTACCTTCAATCAAACAGGATATGTGATGCTGGTCTTTTCTCTGCCAGCATGCTCTTGGGTATTCTTGTTTTTTTTTTTTTCTTTTTTTTTTTTACCTCCTAGGGAAAAAAAAAAAGCTGCTACCCAAACCAACTACCCTAAGTCTTACCTGTTTACAAGGTATCTTTCTTTGCTCAGGGGATAATAAAAATCACATAGAAGCTTGAGTCCTTTCTCTTTTAAACAAAAGGGAACATCTTGTTGTAAACACTGTCATTTTCTAAGTGCCCTTTATTCAATTATTTTTTTCCTTCAAAACTCTTCTTAAAGCTCTTTAAAAGATAAATCATTTAGTTTTGGATTTGAGTTTTACACAGTATTTACAATTGAAACAATATAACTTTTTTACAAAAGATGAAATAGTTTCCAGGATGGAGATTTCCAAAATGTTAGGCATCTGTGTGAAGGCATAAAACCACCACTCTTTAGACAGCACAGTTCTAATCAGCCTAGTTGTGCTAACTCCTGTTGGAGGAGGATGGGAGTCTTCATGATGACTCAATGGCCAATTAAATGCTTTCAAATTCATGATTTATTGCAAGGCTTTCACACACCAACAATCATACAAACATATTCAGTGTACACAGGCAGAATATGAGGGGGAACAAACCATGGTGAGTAGCTCAAGAGGCCCACAGCCTGACTGAGGCACCAGGAAGGCCTGAATTTCCCTGGAAACATGGATCAGCAAGGGGATGAGGTTACCTCCTATTCTCCTGGCAGAGCTTCTAGCAGCCACTGCCAATGGCGAGGAGGCCTCAGAGCTCTCCTGGCAAAGCCTTTACAGGCATCTCAACCACGGCCAGTTTCTTGCTGATTTTATGGTCCTCCCCAGAAGTGTGTCCATGGTCATTATATCAGCTGCCTTTTGGCTTCACTTTCCTGTGGGGTCTCTGAGGTGTCAGGCCACGGCAGGTGTTGTCTTATCACCTCAGTCCACCATACATCTGCTTATCACTTTGGAGAGTCAGCAGTTTCTTCAAAATGGGCTGAGTGGCTTGTCATGCAGGGCTCCATTTTGGGACATTTAGAATCACAAAACATTATTACATATCACATGGCAATTCTCACATATTTTTCATAATGAGATCAACAAATCTTGCTTCTCTCCCAATAACTGGGACCAATTCTGAGGAATTTTGACTCATGGTGACCAGTTCTGGATAATTCTAGCAGTGCATGTGCTGTGTCTTATTTAACCAAAAAAGTCTGCTATCAAAAGAAAGTGTTAGCTTACTGACACTGTTCTTAAAGTTATTCTTCAGAAACTCTATGTTTTTCCCAATTAATCTCTTTCTTGGAAAAGGCTCAAAAGGTATTTTGAGTAAGTGGAAATGTAGCTTGCTTCAGTCTAAGAATAATCTCTAAATTTCTATAACATGCATTAGGTTTTCCTTCTTTGCTGACTACCTAAATTTAATAGAATGTTTTTCTTCTTCTACTTCAAAAGTAATAGAAGTAAATAAACTAAATATTCAGCCAAATATGTCAATACTGCTTTTGAGAAATTTATTATTTTATGGATGAGAACTAAGGAAATTAGACAAAGAAATGCTAAATTTAACATGTTTGAAATTAACACGTTATTTAATTTGGTAGAATGTTCTGGGTTTTTAAAATAACAATAAACAAGCTATTTAGCTAAAATAGGGAGTATTGTTGTCTTGCCTCTTTTCTGTCATTCAAATGTTAAATATAGAACTCATCTTCACATCTTTTTTTGTTAATTCCCCACCACCCTATACATGTGACACATATTTCTTACTAAGACTTTTGGCTAAAGTGTTCGGCACTTTTCCAATTTTTAAAAAATTTTATGTGATTGTGAATTTTAACTGCTTTGTTAATTTGGAATGATATTGTCAAAAATGTAATGAAAATTGAAATGTATGAGATTGTAGAAGTATTCATTAAAATATGAAATTATGTTTAGATAACGGTTCTCATATTGGAAGAAAACTTGGGACAGGACTGGCCATTCTGGCCAAAGTTGAACCATCAAGATCTTTATAAAAATTAGTTCCCAGGTGGTTTCCTCCAAACTCCCTTTCCTCACAGTTCCACTGCTGTCCTTTCTCACTGTTCTCCTTCCAGTCTTTCTGGTCTTAAGTCACAAACCAAAGTGTTTTTGCATGGATCCTTCTCTTAGTACCCACCCCCGCAAACTTTGTGTTTGGCTAAGCACACTCTTCATACTCTGTATCTCAACGAAATTGAATTAAGTAATACCTGTAGAGCATTTGGCATGTTGCCTAATAAATAAAACACATTCAAGAAGTAAGAATACTCACAGGTTGTCTTAATACTACTATTTAATTAAATTCTTTCTCATTAACCATAATTAGTAGGTATGTTTATTTTGCACTTCAAAAGTACAGAACCTGAGAATCTGAGATGTTAATTAACTTGACCAAAGTCACACAGCAGAAACTGGAGTTTTACTCTAATGTAAGGGCTTTCATCAACTTTCCAACTAGTAAGAGTAATTTATATTGAAGTATGACTATTGATAGACTGATTCCTCCTGGAATATTTACCTTTTATGAATAGCAACTTGTGAACGTGGCACATATTTAAGGATTATTTTATCAGGGAGAGAGTCTTTTATTTCCTGTGTGTATTCAGCACCAGAAGTTTGTTGAGCCAGTTACAACTATTCAAATTAACGAAGATGTAGGCCCTAAGACAGAAAACTTGAACTTTTCCCTTTGAAAGTTTGCTGAAAGTGAACTTGCAATAGGCAGATTAATAAGGAAACAAAGTATACAAAATTTATTTAATGTGCACAGGGCAAAATCATGGGAGAGTGATTGCTCAACAACTCAGTGGGGTCCAGATACTTATAGAACCTTCTTCATAGGTGATGGGGGAGATAGGGAATGTAAGAGGCAGTAAAATGTTTATTAGGGAGAATGAATAGATGCATGAGACAGAAATTAACTTGTAGTGATTGTCTTGGAATTTGAATGCACTGGAGAAACAGATATTATCTTGTGGGAAAAGTCCTTCTAGGTGGGTTACATTCTGCAGTCTTCTTTTCTAAGATAGATAATGAGATCTCCATGGAGGGTAGGGAAAGTAATTATGTATTCTTTTACAGGGCTCATCTTAATGTAGATAGGGCATATCAGAGAAAAACCTCATCCAATATCTGCTGACTTACAGAAACCTTTAATTTAAAGTAATCAGTATACCAAGGTGTCATATTTTAAGGGTAAAATTTCCTGGGCTCCTTCCCAGAAGCCATAAGAAATAAACAAATTAAAAATCTGTAAAACAAGCACACAGATTTGATTTTCTGTACTGAAATAAATGTAGTATGTTTTCTCCCTAATCTTCCACAATTACTTTTCTCAATTGTAAACCAATTTTTTAATTTTTCATGTTAAAAAATCTTCAAATTTAACAATGATCTTTAAAATCTTATTATTTTCTTTAGTGTTCTGGAATTCTGACTAGTTTAATAAAACTATAGCACAGCTAAAATTAGCAGTCACTTTCCTATTTTTCCCCCTCAAAATGGTGACAGTTTCTTTCACTTTGAAGAAACCTCATGATTTAATTTAGAAACTAGTGCATTTAGCAGTCTTGAAAGGAGATTGTTTAATCAATTTTGAAATCATGTATTAAAAATTGAGGCTCATAAGTAATAATGCATTTCAAGGGAAAATAATTTACATTTCCAACTTGGATCCATGCCATTCCTGTTACTGGCAACCTTTCCACAGGAAATCTTTTATTTCTGGACCACTTTCCTGTAATTTATTTCCTCTCCAAAATTTTTTAAATCATACCTCACAAAGGTTAAATGAAAAAGAAATACCAAATCAAAAATATTATTAAAAATGTATGTACTATTCAAAATACATTTAAAATTAGTGGAATGTTATAACTAAATTAACTGACAATCTGAGTAGAGGTGATTTTCTAAGATTTCATTTTATACTTTTTATTTATTACATTAATATTTCTTAATTAAGGTTGTTAGTTATTTACAATTAAGAATGTGAATACACATGGGGAGTGAACATTTCTGTTTTTTTTACTGTGACATGTTTTTGTTGTTGTTACTGTTGTTTTAAGAGACAAAGTCTTATTCTGTCCTCCAGACTGGAGTCCTGTGGCATGGTCCTAGCTTACTGCAACCTTGAAGTCCTGGGCTCAAGTTATCCTCCCACCTCATCCTCCTGAGTAACTAGAACTACAGGTGCATGCTATTATGCCAGGCTAATTAATTTTTTTTTTTTAAGAGACAGAGTCTCGCTACGTTGCCTAGGCTAGTTTTGAACTTATGAACTTAAATGATCCTCCTGCATGGCTATCAAAGTGCTGGAATTAACCACCATGCCTGACCTCTGACATACAATAATGTATAGTTCTGCCTTTCATACGTATGTTCCAAATAGGTACATATATGTGTCATATATAGTAAACGTGTGTGTATAAATGTAAAATACATAGGAAGTATGAGTTTAGCTTCACAAAGAATGTTGTAGAGGAGGAAAAATAATTTTCTCTATATGTTTCATAGTTCTTAGTTGGGATGAACCCCATAACAAAAGACAAGTTAACAAGAGAAAAACAAAGAGAAGTTTAATAACATATATACCTCACATATACATGAGCGATACCTAAAGAAAAGTGACTAAACCTGAAAGAGATAGCTTTGAACTTAGGTATAAATGCCATGGTTCTACTGAAACAAAAATAGAAGGGTCTAGGGAAGGCCCAGTTACGGGGAGGTGACCAGGAAAGCACCATCAAATAAAGAATTGTCGTGCAGGTAAGACTCTGTGATCATCTTCCCTCTTTTCCTAGTACAGAGAGGGAAACACTCTTACAAGTGGAGACTTCCTTTATAGATGTCAATTTTCTTTATTAAAGGGAAACTTCTCTGTTTTCAGAGTTTCTCCTGTGTCTATGTGCAGTTTCTCAAAATAGCCAGATCAAAATAATCCTTATGCCAAGGAGGAATATTTTGGGGTGGTATATTCTGGTCTCCGACAGTTATATTTTAGAGTGGCATATTTTGGTCTCCTGCAACATATACAAAATGTTTTAAAAATAGAGGACAGTTAAACCAGAATTTTTTTTTGCTCACTGGACAGAAAAATCATCGAATGTTTGATATTTATTTTGAGAGCAGAACAGTTTTCATTCATTTTTGGACTTAATATAGTTCTTTTGCATATATGTTGATAATTGGTCCTCTTTGCTGAATTTACTAATAATTAATAAAATTATACTACATGTGGAAAAATTGAGTTAAAAAATTGTTTGCAAAGTATGTATACTTGTTTCCACAGCACTGGAGAGCATGGAAGGATATTACTATAGAGACAGTGTTTCTGTGGAAGAATTTCAAGCTCAGATAAATGCAGCCTCACTGGAAAAGGTTAAACAGTACAACCAGAAGCTCAGGTATGTAATATTCCAATTTAAAAAAATAAGTGCCTATATTTTGATAGAAAATATATTAATAGGGTATTTGATGTTATTCATTAGATTATTAATGACATTTCTTTTGATATAAAGTTCTCGTATTTAGGGTTTAATGTTTTAAATATTTTTATATGCTATACTTTTTCCAAGTAAAAATAATTAAGTAAAAGTGTTTTGAAATTTTTTATGCAAATTTTAAAATTTTTGAAGCGATGAAGAGAAGGAGTTAAATATATAGTAGACCACTTCCATGAAAGAAAATCACTGACATATTTTATAGTGGTGTCCCCTATGAGATTGAGTGGATTAAGGGTAAAATAGATTTCTCTGTGTACCATTAAACAGCTGACGCCCCCACACAGGGAGAAGAATATGTGTTCAGCATTGAAGATATGATTGATCATGTGCTTGGTATTGGAAAAATATTTACTTTTAATGCATCCCTTAATGCTTGCATTTTACTGTCTTTTGCCTCCGAAAAATGGTGTTACTGGTACAATGGTAAATGACAGGAAAAATTAACGACAGTAAGTGAAAGGAAAACGTATTATAATTCAAAAGCTTTATTTGTCAACAATTTATTAGTGTATATATAGCTCCTTCTTATTAACCTGTTGACAGATCATTTTTTAAAAATTACTTAACAAATTAAGGCTTTTATTTTTAATAGTAAAAGATATTTTTGTTCTATCTTTAGCCCTAATAAATCAAAAATACTATTTTGACATTTTTAATTTTTTGTCCTGTCAACTTGAAGAACCTGAGGCAAAATTAATATAAATAGAGAGTTTATTTGGGCCAAGCTTGAGAATTGCAACCTAGGAGCATAGACTCAAATTGCCCTGAATGTTCACTCCAATTAACAGCAATTAACAAATAGATTTTTAAGGGAAAAATGGGAGACAAGGAGTGAGCTGATACAAAGTTGTCAGGCATTCTTATTGATTTACATAAATAACATTGACAAATAACATTGGATGTCCATTGTTAAGCTCTAGGGTGTGGATTATAGTGTTTAGTGTGGCATCATTAGGCTAAGTTACAGCTACTTATGGTGATAGCAAGCCATTACAAAAGATAAATAAATAGCTCAAAAGGAGTAGAGTGATGTGATTGCTGTCTCATTATAATGTCTCTCCAGGCTGGTTAATTAAAATAACTTGCATTCGTCAGATAAAAGTTATTTTCTTTTCTCATTTCCCCCTTTTGATCAAAAATCTTTCTTCTTGACAACATTGATGATTAAAATTTGAGTATCAAGGTGTCCGTCATTAGGAAGGTTCATTCCCAAGTAGTTCTGTCAAAGTTATTGATTTACAGTTGCTGTTGCTTGTTGAATCCTACCTAGATTCAGAATATCATCAATTTAGTTTCCTCAGAAGAAGTAAAACAACAAGAGATAGTGGGAATATAATCTATGTAAGGATTATAACTAAAAATAAAATTTTAATGCCAAAACAACAACAAAAATAAACCTATTCCATTAGGGAGTCAACTAAAAACATCATGACGAAAATTAAATCTAGGTTCTTCTTTAGAGACTTGTAGCCAGAAAGTAATTCAATATTTAATCCAAATTATAGGCAAATAATAAAACTCAAAAACAATGGACAAGACTAGAATCTAATAACAGGCATACTATAGTTTTTTTTTTCTGAAACACTTTTTCTTTATCCAATTCTCCATTTTTACCAAAGATAAATCTTAGTTGAACCAATTTACTTGCAAATAAGTTTTAGTGTTATGATACTTTGCCTGCTTATTTGTAGGAAGTGCAAAAGAACAGTGAATGGCCTAGTCTCTTTTAAGTTAGCTTTACTGGGACTTCCATAAGAGCCTCAGATTCAACTTTTAAAAGCCCCAAGGCCAGCCAGTCCAAAGATTTGCCATCAGACTGTCTGCAGTACTTGTAAAAAATGAGTGAACTCTGCTCTTCTTGAGATCCCAAAATAACTTGAGGTTCCTGGGGCTGTCATAAAGTGACATTCTTTAGTTACAATGAGGATAG
This sequence comes from Cheracebus regulus, assembly GCA_963574635.1. Lineage (NCBI taxonomy): Eukaryota > Metazoa > Chordata > Mammalia > Primates > Pitheciidae > Cheracebus > Cheracebus regulus. The sequence goes on from CAUYQU010025783.1 coordinate 28,902, forward strand.
AAACTTTATAAAGGAACTGTGCAGAGAAGGTACCAGACCAGTCTTCCCAAGGGTTTTTTTTATTGGCTCAATAAAGTCTACATCAGTTCCTCAAAAAACTGTATCTGAAACTAGGCCATTTCAGTCAAAGTTTTGATAAAAGAACCAGTATATCTAATTATGTCTCTTAAAAAAAGAATACAGATTTTTGTCGAATTTATACAAACAATTATATTGCTAGAAATTAAGAGTACTTAATTTGAATAATAGAATACCAAGTTCTATCTTTGCATCAGTATGCTATTAATGGTAAAGTTATTTTAATAAAACCTTATAAACAAATTCATCCAATCTTAATCAACTTTGACTACACAAGATAAGATTTTCAGAAACCTTTTATAACCTTTTAAAATTTTCTATTAGAGAGTAAATCAATGCTCTAAGAAAACCCTGTTATTCTAACAGCAGGCCTCAGACTCTGACCCTGCATCAGTATGCTTTTAATATTAATGTTAAGTTTTACAAAAACTAATCCCTTTTAATTTTAGCCAACTTGATCACACACAAAATTTCTTTCACAAGATTCATCTTCTACAAACCTTCTACAACTTACTTAAAACATCAATTTTACCATAGGACAAAAATTTACTTTCCTTTCCCCATTATCATGACCATACAAACTTCTCTCTCATGTAAAAGAAAAACTGCTCTGTCTTTTCAACTTTCTTTACATTGTACTTTCATTATATGTTCTGCATATAGACATGTTTCTCTTATATCTGGTATGACTGGAGGATAGGACTCCTCCAGCATGGCCAGGAGGAAAAACTGGGCCAGAGAGAAAGAGACCATGTTAAGCTTGATTCTGCCTTTTAGTTGGTGGGTTAGGGTCTGAGGACTTGTCCCCAGGCCTCACTGTGGCCATCTGTCCAGATCCCAGATCTACATGCTCAAATCCAAAGACATAAGCTCACAAATTAAGCAAATATTTAAAAATATCATACAAATTACAGTTTTATGACCTTAAAACATCTAGCAGAGATAGTATAAACTTGTCTGACCAACAGACAAAAATTTCCAAATTAAATTATGAAGCTGTTTTCATTTTAGCAACAATTTTAAAACTATATTTACCAAAGATTACTAAAATCATGTGAATTTGAAAAGCATTTGGTCTAGTTATTTATGAGTACACATATTTATAAGTCAATTTGGTGTCATAGACAACATACAAATAGATGTGCACACATATATACACAAAAATGCAGGCAATCATAGAGATCTTATAGCTTTAGTTTTAAAACCTTTCCCATGAATCAGGTAAAACTCTCTAGTTTAAACAGACAGTTGTATTCAAACTGTGCCTTTACAAATGGAAAAGATTAAAGTTTATCTGTTTCACATGGCTGAAGCCCTTACTGAAGTCTAGAGAAATAGGGTAGCAAATTTACATCTCAAATCACAGATAGAAAATTTAAAATTTTTAAAGAAGGAATTTGGGTATATTAGAGGAAGATTAAAAATGAATTTCAAGGTGACACAAAATCATAGGAATTTACCGTAGAATTTCATAAGGAGGCCAATTTAATTTAGATAGGTAGCTTTTAATTTAGTGTCTGTTTTCCAAGTGGTTAACTGAACTCAAGGTGGAGCCCATTAAGGAAGAGGGCCAACAAAGCATTTGCAGTTTTTAAAGCTGAATAATTTAAATATGTGAAAAGCCAGCACAGTTGGAAGACAGAGCATTTACATTTTTTTAAATCAAGCATTCTACTTTCATATTGAATCCTGGAATCCCCCCTCACAAAAAAAAAGGGAAACACCATGGGACCAGGCCAAGCAATGCTTCTACAGTGCACTGTGCTACAAAGACATTTCTCTAAGTTTTAAACCTTACCTGTCTCATCTAAACTGCCAGGGAAATAAGTACCGTCCTGTAGCAATAACCATTTACTGTAAACAATAGCCCTCAGCCACCTCCAAAACTGTAGATCTGCCAGTGACTCACCAGTCATCACATATACCAAGGTCAAGTTCTCTCTCAGTACAAAGTAATCTCTGGTACTCCTAAAGCCAACAAAATCAGGTAACACAGCACAAAAGATGGTAGAGTATGAGGTCTCAAAGGAATCTGTGTGTGACTTTCTAGACTTCACAGGAAGACAGATGACCCCGAAAAGGGCTCAGTGGCACTGTTTTCTGTGTTCCTCAAATGGTCTGAGTCATTAGATGTCTCTCACAGATCCTTTTATGTGGTGCCGAAGATGACAAGAAGGAAAAAGGAGTCAGGAGGAATAGAAGTAAATAAGAGAACAGTTTTTAAGAAACGAAGTGAACAGAGGGGACAAGCAGATAATTAATGAAGGGTTTCCATCCACAGGAAAATAATATTCCCCAAAGCAGGATCCAAAGAGAAAAAAGCAGAAAGGCCTTAATATGTATAAAATGTATATATACATATATACATGCACACACATATATAATATATTAATATATATGTTTATAATGTGTTTTTGTATGTATACTTAAATATCAGCTTTTAGTCAGGCTGACTTCTGACCATAAAGCCCTTTAGAAACATAAATATATTAATTTATGTAATATTATATATAATATATATTATTTATATATAACATAAGTTAAAAATATATTTTAATAATATATTTTAATTTTTAAAATTTTCAGATTATAGCTAAGACAAACAGTTGATATTCTGGCTTTTGAATCTTTTTTTTTTTTTTTAACCAAAGGCACTCTCCCGAGTGGCAAAGTCAAAAGTAATAAAAGTATTAAACCAGGAATCAAACCTAGGCCTTGGTGGTAAAAGCATAAAATCATAGCCACTAGACCACAGAATGGAGGGTTTTTTTCTTTTTCTTTTTTGTAAATCTTGCGGGGTATTATTATTAATTTTTAAATAAATCTTGCAGGATATTCAAAGCAGGCCATTTGAACATTAGAGGATTTAACTGGATTCAGATCTGATCTCAGCAGGAGTGCTGCTCAGGTCATTCCCTGCTCAGCATTTCAACATCAGCATCGATAATTAGTCTTAGTTAAAAAAAATAGTTGTGGAGAGAGCCAAGATGGCCGATTAGCAACAGCTCAGGAATGTAGCTCCCAGTGAAAGCGCAGAGAACGAGTGGACGCCGCACTTTCCGACGAATTTTTGTTGCCCACAGACTGGGAGATTCCCGGCAGAGGAGCCACACAGGTCGCCAGTGCGACTCTTTTGGCCGGCGCAGCTGTTTTGCCGGTGCCCCAGCGTGGCGCTTCCCGGTGCGGAGTATACGGGATGGACGGGCTCGGCTGGTCCCATCCCCACAAGGAAAACAGCAATTGGAAGCGCTGAGGACTGAGAGTTTCACAGCAAGCACAGCGAAC